>JAODAL010018067.1:0-75810 GCA_025379985.1 Phyllomedusa bahiana | reverse complement strand
ACGGGGTTTCAAAAGGACAATCAAACACTGGCAGGAGAAACAAAACTTTAGAAGCATTTCTGTAAACATCTGATAATGCAGCACTTACCAGACACACACATGTAATATGCAATTCAAAGTACATAATGAAATAAAGGGAGAGTCATTCATATAGAAATGTATAATTTTGGAATAATGAAAAGGAAGATTAACAATTATGACAACTCGCCAGGACTTTGGGTGACATGTATGAATTTTTTCCCATTTAAAACCCCCTTTTTCATGTTTTATAGAGCATAGAATAAAACCTGTTCAACGTGGGTCACAAATCAGGAGCTTTTCTAGCGCGAGACAAACTTCGGGCTCGGGTAAACCACTTTAAAAGTGGTTTCCCTGTTCCAGCGCGTCGGGAATTTTGCCGTACTGAACTATAAATCTGCAGTTTCGCCGGTTCTATCCCCCCCCCTCCTCACCCCCCGAAATCCGCCATTACAAATGCCACAGGCGCTCGGTTAATGCGCCTATAATGGTGTTTTGGGACCCAAAATGAAATCATGCGAAGTGGGGCCTGATGTCGGGTGAAAGATTCTGCCAGCCCGATCAAATGTTGTTTTCCAATTTATATTTTTTACTTTTGTGGGTGAAGAAAAAAATTGATTAATATTATTAATGTAAATGTTTTTTTATATTTTTTATTATAAAAATCTTTTTTTATAAAAAAAGGAGATTTTAAAATTATGAAAAAATCTTTTGTGAGAAAAAAAAGGTTTAAGGGGTTATAAGGATTTGTGCCCGTTTTGACCACAAACCGCCCGTAAAAAGGGGCGGGGGGGGCGGGGCCGGGAGCCGGCGGGGGCGCCGCTCCCGGCCCCATGACAATGCATTTTTTACGGCGCGTCCGCGCCGTAAATAAGTGCATTCACTTTCTCCCCCCGCGGCGGATTTCCCGAGCGGGGGGGAGGACGGAATCCACTGTTCTCTATGGGAGCGGGGGGGAAATTACCGAAATGCCCTCCGAGGGTTTTGGGCGCCGTATTGAAGGCAAATCCGGCGGGGAATACCGAACCCTCGGAAAATAACCGTGTGAACGGGGCCCAACAGATCAAATCTCTCAATCTCTTATTGTTTGTTACAATGTATCAGTGCAGGTTAAAAGGGGGTCTGAGTATTGGCATAATAATTAATCAACCAGAGCGAAGAAAACTATTGAATGTTAGCACTCTGTATTTTAGACTCTTAGGGCCACATGTATGAAACGGTTTTGGCCTAAAACTCACTTTTTTCCCCCATATTTCTAGGGGCAAAAAAGTGATTTTTTAGACCAAAACCATTTCATACATGTGGCCCTTAGACCAAAGACCTTTCCAGTAACACTTCCATTTTACTAGTACACAGAACTTGACAATGGCTAAAGAAGTTTCCTTCCAAGACATGATGACCAACAATGAATCCACACAATGGAAACAGCGAGACTTGTCCCAGACCCACTTTTTAAGGGGGCCCCTGCGGGACTTTTTGGCCCTCCAAGTAAAGGACGCCCGAATTATGCCCACCAGGGAAAAACATATGTCTGGACCAGAAGTGATGAAAGAGCAGAGCTGTGTGGTCTCCAGGAACAACTATGGATCACAAGTCAATTTAAGAGAAGAGTCGGATCATGTTGGGATGAGTATTTCAGACTGGATATCGGAAAGGAGGAATTTAAGGACCCAGCTGGACAGTATGGGAGATGTAGAAAAGTGGCTGCAAGGAAAACCACAGCTAACAGATCTAGAGAGACATGTACGGAATAAAGTGGTGGAAAATCAGGCCATAAGGCAGATGTCCCGGGAGAATACTCAAGATGTGGTGGGTACAACACAAAGTAACTATGCAGGAATAATCAGAAAGTGCTTCTTCTGAAAGGTCATTTTTTTAAATAAGGAATAATCATTTCTAGGGTGAAAAAGCGGGGACAAAGAGTGACAACACCCCCGGGAAACCCCTCCTCCCTCCCCCAACCAAACCCCGAACCCCCGGCATTTTTGGATTATTACCTGCACCAAAGACGGCTTCGCCTCGTTGACCTATATAACCAGACAAACAAAAGAAAAAAGAAAGAGATCTCCAGTCACGACCTAAAGTCTGTGATGAAAGAGGTGATGAAAAAATGGATTCTGTAATTGTATTATTAGAATCTTGTCTATAGGAGACAGTTATTTTCTTGTCTACAGGGGGCAGTATTATAGTAATTATTCTCTTCTACACAAGGGGGCAGTCTAACAGTTGTTACTTGTTAAAACTTTTTTTTCCAGGCTAACATACCTATCAGTGACCTGCAGTTTGATGATTTAGTTGTCTCACTTGGCAGCAAACACCCAAATTACATTAATTACAAAGAGCTTTCGGTGGGTCGGCATTTATGGTGGAAGAACACGATGAATGAACGAAAAAAAGGCCTGTCAGTCAACCCAGGTAAAGTAACAAGTCATACTCTAACAGATTTTCTGTATTATTGTGAAATTGTATCATTCATCCTGATAAAGATGTCTCCACTGACCCCTCATACTTACACATTTTGTGTTTCTATAGCTGCTGTAAAATGCTTCAAGCTGCCCGGCAAGGGCCAAAAACCCCGAGCCATCTTTTTCTTGGAACCCCCTCCGATATGTAGTTTGGGTTTTTCCCTTGGAGATCTTGTCAAATCAACAGTGCACAAAGTGATAGCAGTAAATAAACATTTTTATAAAAAGGTGCCCCCAATCAGCTCAAAAAAAAAAATGAGACCCCTCAGCTATGAGGAAATGAGGAAAGGGAAAAAATTACGGGGAAAGGGGGAAAGAATGGAAACGGGTAAGGCCATTAAAAAATAAAAAATAAAACCAACAGGGAATAAGGCGTCAGAGCAGCTGCTAGAAATCCCAGCAGTTTACCATTATGCCCGGCAGAACAGCTCACACAGGGGATGCCACCCATCTTCCTGTACTCCGGAAATAGATTTTCAAACAAGGGGGAAAAATGTAACAGAAAAACAAACTAGACTCTGAAAAAGCTGGGGGAGAATTAAGAGTGGTCTTATTAGTTTCATTTTCAAGCTTTCCAGACAGATTTTTTCAAAGGACAAATCAAAATTTTTTCCCAAACTTGACAGAAGACTACTTTTTAGCAATAAAGAATTGTTATGGTGGAGTTTTTTTCCCTTTTTGTCCTTAAGTAAACCCGCTACTAGAATGGTTTGGGGAGCAGGCCGTTTGGGTTTTGGGGGTACTGGTAATGCAGCTGTAGATGCCCACTCTCTGCCCTCTACACTGGGAGACGAGACGGTGGAGCTGGTGGAGCCGTTTAGAAGACAGGGCCTGCAGCAATACCACAAGATCCTAAAACTGTGTAAAGCCTATGCGGTGCCCCTCAATGAGACGCTACTGGAACAAGGTCACACCCTGTTTTCATTATGAAGTTCCTGCACTATAACAAATCTTTCAGTCTGAATCTATGAATATCAATTTTTTTCAACAGCTCTGTTATATCCTGGGGACAAGCTGGTTTGTGTATCTGATGAACATCTGCAGATCCGTCAGCCTGGGACAGCATGCAGGTCCAAGGACACCATCATGGGAGGAAATAATGAAATGGCATCTGCTCTCAAGGGGGAAAGAATGGACAAGATATTGAAGAATTCTTCAGATACTTAGTAAGCCGCCATAGGGTGGAAATATGAAAAAGGGAAATGACACCTGGCCATTTTCCCCTTGAGGCATACAATGAGAGGGTTCCATAAACATATGGAAAGGCATATATATATATATACACACATACAGCAATAGAGGGGGCTTGACACCTAATTGTTTCCCCCCCCCCCCCCCCCCCCCCCACCCCCCCCCCCCCCCCCCCCCCCCCCCCCCCCCCCCCTATTTTTCCCCATATATATTTTTTTTTTTCTCCCCCCACCCCCCCTCCCTTTTTTCTATTATACTCGTTAGAGGAGGGACACTTACCAGCCGGGGGTGGAGGTTGAGGGAGAATAATGCCATGCCACCCACTCACCAGTGTAGTGGAGAGCAGGGCCGTCTTAACAGCACTATGGGCCCCTGGGCAGAAAGGTGTACTGCCCCCACCACCCCAAAAAAAAAAAAAAACTCCACTCTCAAAGAAGAAATATAAACATTACCAGCTCCGGTCAACTTTTCATGCAGAGACTTTAGCACTGATGGAATATAATAGCAAATAACACCCTGACTCCAGGGACTCACCGGAGACGTCTGTCATGATCTGTTGTTCGTGTGAATCGTTCTTTTTAATACCTTTTTCCTCTCCTTCAGTCTAGACACCTTGACGCCTTGTCCGGCCGCCAACTGTCCACTGCAGAATGTAACACACAAACAATCTTATGAATCCTCACTTTATCAGCACTTCGCTGCGATTCCATACCTTTGTTATGGCGCCCCACATTATAGTAAGTAGGTTTAGTACATAGTTGCCCAAACTTTGAAAATGAAAAAGCAGGAGGATTTTTATGACGGCGGTGCGCAGAGCGCGCCGCGGCAAAAATTGGCATGGCACGCCCATCTTTTCAGTATGCCACGCCCCCTACAAAAAAGGCCACACCCACTCCACCTAACTGCATTCACGGCTTGGAAGAAAAGCCAGGTAGATGCCCTAGAGCCAGGTAGTAACCCCCCTTAAGCAGGTAGTGCACCTTACCAGGCAGGGTAGATGCCCCCTTGTAGGCAAGTAGATGCCCCTCTGTAGCGGGTAGGTGCCCCCCTTGTTTTTTAAATAAAAGCCAGGGTAGGTGCCCCCATTGTTGCCAGCTAGTGCCCTCTGTTGCCGCTAGGTGCCCCTTGTTGCCAGCTAGTGCCCCCATTGTTGCCAGGTAAGTTAGTGCCCCCCTTTGTTGCAGGTAGTGCCCTCTGTTGCCAGCTAGTCGCCCCCATTGTCTTTGCCAGCTAGTGCCCCTCTGTTGGTGGGCTGCCAGCTAGTGCCCCCTCTGTTGCCAGGTGTGTCCCCATTGTTGCCAGGTAGTGCCCCCTCTGGTTCCAGGTAGTGCCCCCATTGGTGCCAGGTTGTGCCCCACATTGTTGCCAGTAGTTTGCCCCCTCTGTTGCAAGGTAGATGTCCCCTCTGTGCCAGGTTAGTGCCCCCATTGTTGCAGGTAGTGCCCCCATTGTTGCCAGAGTAGTGCCCCATTGTTTGCCAGGTAGTGCCCCCTCTGTTGCCAAGGTAGAAGATGCCACCTCTATTGCCAGGTAGGTGCCCCCCTTTGTTAGGCCAAGGTAGGTGTCCCCAGTGTTCGCCAGCTAGTGCCCCTTGGTTGCCCCCAGCTTGTGCCCCTCTGTTGCCAGCTAGTGCCCCATTGTTGCCAGGTAGTGCCCCAATTGTTGCCAGGTAGATGCCCCTCTGTTGCCAGGTAGATGCCCCTCTGTGGCCAGGTAGTGTCCCATTGTTGCAGGTAGATGCCCCCTCTGTTGCAGGTTAGATGCCCCCTCTGTGCCAGCTAGTTGTCCCCATTGTTGCCAGGTAGTTGCCCCTCTGTTGCAGTAGATGCCCCCTCTGTTGGCCAGGTAGATGCCCCCTCTGTTGGCCAGCTAGTGCCCCCATTGTTGCCAGGTAGATGAACCCTATGTTAC
The DNA here is from genome assembly GCA_025379985.1 of Phyllomedusa bahiana. Classification (NCBI taxonomy): domain Eukaryota; kingdom Metazoa; phylum Chordata; class Amphibia; order Anura; family Hylidae; genus Phyllomedusa; species Phyllomedusa bahiana. The sequence continues at coordinate 70,225 of JAODAL010018067.1, read as the reverse complement.
CAGGTAGTGCACCCTCTCTTGCCAGTAGTGCCCCACTTTGTTGCCAGGTAGATGCCCCCTTGTTGCCAGGTAGTTGTCCCTCTGTTGCCAGGTAGATGTCCCCTCTGTTGCCTGGTAGTGGTCACCCATTGTTGCCCAGGTAGTGACCCCCTCTTGTTGCCTGGTAGATTCCCCCTCTGTTGCCAGGTAGATGTTCCCCTCTGTTGCCAGGTAGTGCCCACTTGTTGCCAGGTAGTGACCCCATTGTTGCCTAGGTAGAAAGTGCCCCCATTGTGTGCCAGGTAGTCGCCAGTAGTTTAAAAAAATAAAATAAATAAAAATCTTACTTACCAGATTTCCCTCCTCTTCTCCACGTCCGGAGCCGGGTGGCCGCTGACAGGTCAGAGTGTCAGGGCCGCGGAGCGGGCGCACGATGAACGTCATCACATCGCCGCGCCATGCCGCGGCCCTCCTGGGAGGAGCTCTGAACAGACGGGTGATCAGTAGATCCCAGATATGTTCAGCCTCGGCTGCTGCTTGCAAACGCGCGGTGCAGGCAGCGGCGTGATGGCTGCATGGGCTGGGTCTGGACACGGCCATGCAGCCGTTGTGATGAGGGGGCACAGGACGGCGCCGGTGCTCGGGGCCCGCCCAAGGGGGACCCCAGCCTACCCCGGCGACGCTCCGAGCCGGCGCTGCGGCAGAAATACCGGCTCTTGCCCCCGGGCAGGCCTGGTGTCGTCCACTGAGCGGGTAGGCGGCTCTGCCCGGGAGGGCCCCCAGAGATCGTGGGGGCCAAGGGCAAGTTGGCCTACATGGCCACAAGTTGAAGAGACGGGCCCTGGGTGGAGGGTGCGTTCTTTGCTTACACGCAGTGTCCTCACATTGTAGAGCAGCCACAGGAATGTACAAGGCCAAGGGCCGTCTAGGCTAAATTTCACTCAGGAGTGAGGTGAAGAAATCCCCCACCCCCTTCCTCTCCCGTAAAACATATGGCAGCTACAGTGCCTTCACCATAATACCAAAGCCAAAATATACAAAAAAAGCTTTAACACATCTGCTACGTATTAAAACTACCTAATATAGTCATACTGTTCCAAATACAATGCTACACAAAATCCAGATTCCCAAGACCACTTAAGGACCACATATCACCAGATACACAGTGACCGAATAAATACCACCACACCATGACCACATATCACCACCATATAGTGACCGAATAATACAAACTGACCATGACTGAATACAAACCATTATATTTCAACCAATATTACCGGCGTACAGCGACCATACAGTGATGGATACCAGCTGAACACAGGCTCTGCAGACATATAAATGATTACAGTAAAGTTACATCTAGTGACTCACAGGAGACTTCTCTGAAGAGTTGTTCTCTTTCTCTTCTTCTTCTGTCCCAGACGCCATGAGACTTCTCCCGACTCTTCACTGTAAAATTTACAAAATGAATATCTTAAGACTCCTTCCTTTATCAGCACTTCTCTACCAATTCCTATCTCTATACAAACTTCAATGATGCCCCCGTAGCCAGGTGATGCCCCCCTGTAGCCAGGTGATGCCCCTGTAGCCAGTAGATGCCCCCTGTAAGCCAGGTGATGCCCCCTTGTAGCCACTGATGCCCCTCTGTAGCCAGTAGATGCCCCCTGTAGCCATTAGATGCTCCCTTGTAGCCAGTAAATGCCCCCTGTAGCCAGTGATGCCCCCCTTGTAGCCAGTAGATGCCCCCTTGTAGCCAGTTGATGCCCCTTGTAGCCAGTAGATGACCCCTGTAGCCAGTGATGCCCCTGTAAGTAATTATAAAATAACAAAAAAAGTACTCACCTCGGTCCGTGCGTCCCGGTCCGGAGCTGCTGAGCTGTGTAAGCGGTGTGACGTCATCACGCCGCTTACACTGTCACGCAGCTCCCAGGGGTCTCCTCGGCGGCAGAGCTGCCTTTGCCGCCGAGGGGAACCAGCGTCGCAGGGGGCGCGGTGAAAGCCGTGCGCCCCCTGCAACGCTGATACAGGGGAGGAGTCAGGAGGAGAACGATCCGTCCCGCCTCCTCCCTGCACCAGCATCTGCTGACTCTGCGCGACTGTTATAAAACAGCCGCGCAGAGTCAGGGGCGATCCTCCAAGTGGGCGAGGCAGGCGGCGCCCCGCTCGGGTGAGCGGAGCCCTCGCCGCCCGGTAGCGGGCCCATCGCCCGCCTCGCTCGGACCACCCTAGGAAGGGGCCTAGCCGGGGTGGGGCTGGCGCCCCAGGCGATCGCCCGCCTCGCCCGCCCCTAGGAACGGCCCTGTGTGCAGCATAGCGTGGGTGATACCAAACAGATGTGGAGGGTGGAAGATATCTTATCCAAATTCACTCCATCATGTTCTGCAGTACTTTGCCTTTAAGTGGATCCATTTTCTATTACAGTCACCGTACAGGGACGGGCTATCTGCTAGTACACGACATAGAAGGCCAGTGTTTTTTTGCCCCCCATCGCTTGGTTTGCTGTACATTTACTACTGCTGCTCCCTGACTCCAATTGCTTTTTCTGTGTCTCAGACTTTACTGAAATTTTTGCCTTATTTTCATGAACCAGGAAGTTCAGAATGAACAGAACTATAATTTCTGTTTGAACAAGACAATAGCTCTGTTTATGAAATTGCTGATGGAAAAATTAAAAAGACTTTTAAATAGTAATAACAATTTTTTCATTACAGCAGCAGCGGTCCATATCCGCCAGAGAAATATGTCAAAAAGGTTAAGAGAAAAGTAAGAGGAAAGAAAAACAGCACGACAGAAACGCTGAAATGCTGGACTACATTTGAACAATTTATGGAAATGAGTCGGTAAGATGTTTAACTTCCGCAGTACAGAGTATTTCAGGGAGCAGTGTTGTGGCAGATCACAGACTGAGGCCCGGATTTCGCCCGCAATTACGGCTTGAGTAAGGGGCGGGGGCGCTGCCCACCGGCCCAATAGACTTTCATTATCCACGTCGCGTATCCCGCCGGGATAATGAACATGTCACGTATTCGCCGAGCAGGGAGGGGAGACGGAATCCATAGTTCTCTATGAGAACTGTGGATTACCGTAATGGCTGGGACGGATTCCAGCCGTATTGCAGCGCAGTACGGCGCGCAATACGGTTGAAATCCGTCCCAGAATAAGCCGTGTGAATGGCCCCTGATAGTTACATAGTAAGAGGAGCAGAGTCACAGAGTATTTTCAGAGAGGAGTGTACTGATTTTGAGGGTAGTCTTTGGCTGATAGTACAACCACACAGCATAGATAATCGTTTTTTGAATGGAAAGGGGGATTGTTTTTGTCCATGATTTGCGGATTCGTCCGTCCCCCTAAATATTAAACAGTACATTTTCCATTCTAAAACCGGGCGGAAAAACGTGCATGTTCCAAGTTTTTTTAGACTGTTTTCAGATCTGAAATCTGACCTTCAGAAATTCCGAGCTGTGTAGACTACAGCTCGAAATTTTCTATCCAAGTCTAAGGGAATGGTTTACAGTCAGTTTTCAGATGGTTTCAAAATCCGAAAACCATCTGGAAAAAACGACTGAAACCCCATATCATGTGGACTCAAAGGGCATGGCCACACGGCAGTGACAAAATACGGTTGGATTCTGTTTTAGAATCTGGACGGTATTTTATCGTCTTTTGAATGGTTTTGAGGGACAGTTCTGTCCGCGGTTTGCGGATTCCCCCATCCTCCTTAACCATTGTAAAGCACAGCTTACACCCGAAAACCGGGCGGAAGATTGTGCATGTTCCAAGTTTTTTGGAACACCGGTGGTGTGAAAACCCGCCTATTCGAAAACCCATGCAGGGTAGACTACTGGCCGGATTTTCTATTGACATCTACAGGAATGATTGACAGTCGGTTTTCAGGCGGCTTTCAACTCCAAAAATTGTCTGAAAAACCGACCAAAAACCCTGCTGTGTGGATGTATCCCTACCCAAAAGGTATGTTCATGCGGTGTGATTGCGGGCGGGCCGTACTTAGGGGCATAATTGCAGTACGGGCGGGCCGTACTTAGGGGCATAATTGCACTGCAATATGCCCGAAGTATGGCCGGAATTATGGTAGAATCCTAGCACTCATTGAATGTTATGATTTTTACACCATATTCACCAACGCATATTGTGCTTCATTAGAAAGCAGTGAAATGTCACTTCTTGCTGGCGCTTGCACGCCGGGGAAAACAAAAGTGAAAGGGGGTCGGCACAGAGCGCTTTAGAAGTATGTGCTACACAGAACGCACCCCTGTACGCCGGATATAAGCCATGTGCATCCACTCATAGGCTATGTTCACAAAACTGGACGTATTTCAGTCCGTAATTACACGCCGGAGTGCGCAAATTACGGGCTGAAAACGTCCCAGTCATACGGTAATTCACAGTTCTCATAGAAAAACTATGGATTATGTCTCCTCTCCCTGCCCGGCGAATCCGCCGGGCGGGGAGATAAGTGACATGTGAATTACTAGCGCCGTATACGCGCCGCTGGTAATGAATGTCTATGGGCCGGCTAGGTGCCAGCCCCCCGCTTCCTCCCCCGCCCCCGGCCACACGACGTAATTACGTCCCGCAATTAAGCCGTGTGAACCTAGCCTTAGGGTATGTCCACACAGCAATGGTTTTTAATCGGTTTTTCAATCGGATTTTGGATTTTGAAACCGTCTGAAAACCTACTGTTAACCATCCCCATAGACTTCAGTACAAAATCAGCCCAGTAGTTTACACAGCTAGGTTTTTTTGCCAGACAGATTTTAAGACTGAAAAACACACACGTTCTTCCATCTTAAAATTTACTATTAGGGCTAGTTCACACGGCTTATTGCCGATGTAATTGCGGGGACAAATTTCGCCCCGCAATTCCGCCAGGCTGCCGTGCAGCGGGGGCGGGGTGGGGGGCCGGCTACTCGTCGGCACCATAGACATTCATTATTCACGGCGCGTACACGCCGTAAATAATTGACATGTCACTTTCTCCCGATTGGAAATATTCGCCGAGCGGGAGGGGGAGACGGAATCATAGTTCTCTATGAGAACTGTGGATTACCTTAAGGGCCCTGGGACTGATTTCAGCCGTATTGGGCGCAAATACGGCGCACAATAACGGCTGGAAATCAGTCCAGAATAAGCCGTGGGAACGAGCCCTTAAATTCAATAAGAACTGAGCATAAAGTCAGTGAACTGATTTTTGTGCGGATGTTGAAAAAACTCACTAGTGCTCTATGATGCACTATAGGTCCCACTTTTAGTGGGTTTGTTACCGCACATTCTTTTGCACTTTTTACTGGAAGGTCCTCAAATTCACTTCCAGGTCTGGATAGGAGAGGACGCCTCAGCATGCCTCCCAAAATGTACCTGTATGGACATGGTTGTTTTTCAAATGAGCTGACTGGAGCAGAAAAAGAACATGTCTGGCTGGATGTAACCCAAATGGCCACTGCAAACTTAGGCCATGTTCACACGGCTTAAAATGGGCCGTATTTCGGTCCGTAATTACGCGCCAAAGTGCGCCAATTACGGGCCGAAAACGGCCCATTCATTACGGTTAATCCACAGTTCTCATAGAGAACTATGGATTACGTCTCCTCCCCCCGCCCGGCGAAGCCGCCGGGTGGGGAGATAATTGACATGTCACTTTCTAGCGGCGTATACGCGCCGCTAGCAGTGATTGTCTATGGGCCGGCGAAGTGCCGGCCCCCCCCTCCCTCCCCTGCTCCCGCCCTGCCCCCGTCCACACGGCGTAATTGCGGGGCGTAATTACGCCCTGCAAATACACCGTGTGAACATAGCCTTAGGGAGTGACTACTGGGTGGAATAATAAAAATTACATGGTTTCTTGCATCAATCATGAATGCATTGCACTTACTACACTTTTCTGGTGGAAAACTGACTGAAATCCGGCATAAAATTAGTACACAAGTCAGTGCCAAAAAAGAAAACCGAATAAAAAACGTCAGTTTTTAGTGTCAAAATCCGTTTAAAATGCTCGTCGGTCAGACAGTCTTTCTGTTCACAAAATTGACAGTATTTTGTTCTTTGCCGTGTGTTCGTACCCCAGGGTATGTTCACGTGGCTTTTTGATGCTTAAAGGGGTTTTATCATTTCATTAAATGGTCTTCAGAATAAGGGGACAGTGAAAACAAGCAACTTTGCAATTGGATGTCATTAGCAAATGTCTTGTTTTCACAGTATTCCTTATCTTGTGTTTTTGTTTACACTGATATCCAGTCCTGGAGGAATCCCTCTGGATCCCTCCTCCTTGCATTTCACTAGCTGAGAGCTCATTTTACATTTGTACAGCCCCCCGGTCGGTTGAATTCAAGGAGCTGTGTCTCTCACTCAGAGAAAGGGGAACGTCACATTTTCACTTTATACAGGCAGAAGAAACAGAATTACACTGAAGGGCTTACACAATCAGGAAATAGCACAATTTTTGTGTCGATCCCTGCCTGACTCAGAGTTAGGGGCCGTAGCATTTTCTTCTCCACACCCAGCAGAAACAGACTGCAACAGTTTCTATAATGAGAAAACATAACAGTTTTTTTTCCGGGTCCCTACTCTCCGGGCTAGAAGCGAGTTCTGTGCTGTTCATAGAGCATCTCCGCATCGCCGGCCCCATAGACATTCATTATTCCCCGGGGGGGTTTTACCCCGTGAATAATTGACATGTCACTTCTCTCCCCACTCTGTTTATTGTCTGAGCGGGGAGAGGAGACGTAATCCATAGTTCTCTGAGAACTGTGGATTACCGTAATGACTGGGACGTATCTCGCTCCGTATTTAGCGCAAGGGTATTTGCACACGGTGTTTTTCAACCCGAAAAAGTATTGAAAAACGCTGCTTAAAACGTATCCAAACATGTATATATATATTGCATATACATGTATCCAATACGTATTTGGATATGTTGTATGTGCAGACGAAACGCACCCTATAGTTTTAAATAGGGTGTCTGCTGTGTAAAACGGATCAAGAATTGACATGTCAATTCTTTGAGCGAATCCGTTAAACGCATTAGAACGAGGCATGTAAAACACGTATCGTCGAAACGATAAGTGTTTTACATTGGAATCAATGTAATCATACTGAGCATTGTTAAATACGTGTTTGATTCCGTTTTTGGGTCTGAAAAACGTACCCAAAGACTAAAAAATTTTGTGTGAACACACCCTATGGGCAAGTTCACACAGATTATTTTGATGCTTATTTTTCCAGTGCTGACTGTAAACTAAAATCAGGAATGAGTCCAAAACAAAGAACAGATACAAGCTCTTTTATTGTACTGTTATGTTTGTAGGTTTCAGTACTGTTTTTTGTTTACAATCACTGCTGAAAAATAAGCATCAAAATAAGCCTTGTGAGCAGCCTCTTAGGGGTTGTTCACACGGCGTTTTAACTCCGTGTTACATCCGCTTTTTAGATCCTTCTCTGGGACCGACAGGACGGACCCAGAGACGGATCTAACCAATTAGACTATGTTCACACGGTGTAATTGCGGGACGTATTTAGCCCTGCAATTACGCCGTGTGTACCGAGGCGGGGCGGGGCGGAGGGGGGAGCGGTAGCACGGCGGCCCCATAGACATTCGTTACTCTCGGCATGTATACACCGTGAATAATTGACATGTCACTTCTCTCCCCGCTCGCCGTATTGTTCGAGCAGGGAGAGGAGACGTAATCCATAGTTCTCTATGAGAACTGTGGATTACAGTAATGATTGGAACGTATTTCAGTCCGTAATTCGCGCAGTACGACGTGAATTATGGGCTGAAATACGTCCCAGAATAAGCCGTGTGAACATAGCCTTAGCAGTGAGATTATCACTGCGGGCTATGAGGAAGACGCAGCGGCGTTCACATGAGAGATCGCCGCTGCGTGTTCCCCTCCTGCCTGCCGGGTCCGCCTTTGAAAGAATTGCGTGTCATTTCTTTCAAAGACGGAGCTCAGCTGTGCTATGGAAACACGCAGCGGCGATCTCTCATGTGAACGCCGCTGCGTCTTCCTCATAGCCCGCAGTGATAAAGTCACTGCTTAAATTTTTTGTCTGTCTCTGGGTCCTTGTCGGTCCCCCAAAACGGGTCAAAAAAGCAGATGTAACACGGAGTTAACAAGCCCTTACATAGTGAAAAGAGCAGGGTTCCAGTCGCACAGAGTGTTTCAGGACACAAGTGTGATATTGTGGAAAAGGCAAAACCCAAAAGGCATTTCCATGCTTAAAATGGGCCTATTTCGGTCCGAAATTACCGCCGAAGTGCGCCAATTACGGGCCGAAAACGGCCCTTTCATTCGTCCCTTTCCCCCTGCCCGGCGAAGGCCGGGGGGGGAGTTTTTTTTGACATTCATTTCAGCGGCGATCGCCCGGCTGGAGTGATTTTCTAGGGGGCCGGAAAGTCCCGGCCCCCCCCCACCCCCCCGCTCCCGCCCCGCCCCCGCCACACAGCGTAATTTGGGGGGGCGAAATTCTCCCGAAATTTAAAGCCGGTGAACATACCCTAGAATACAAAGCTTTCGGTAGGGATGATTAAAATCTTGTTCTAAATTTATTGAAAGAAATTCCCCCCCACTGCAAACAACATATGGAATGAAATTTTTTTTACTTTTGGGAAAACAATGACCATACCCTCACTTTTTCTTACCCCCAAAATGATGACGCATTTTGGCCGGGGCAACTGCTGGAAAAGCTTTGTATTTATCTTCCCCAATTAACTGACACACCCAAAAGCTGAAGCTCTGCAGTGTAATGTATTTTGTAATAAAAAAAAAAATTCGGGGCAGATTTATTTTATTTTGTGCACATATAAATATAAAAAGGAAATCCAGGGTTCTTCAGTGAGGACAGACTCACGAATATATGGTGCATTAATATAGTAGAAGAAGAAAAAACACAGATGTGGGGGCTCTTTGAAAAACAAGGTAGAAAGAAGAAAAAAAAGTGAAAAGAAGATTAAATAACCTTTCTCCCACAAATACAATGAAACAACATAAAAAAAGACTATAAAGATGAAATAGTCGCCCTTATCACAATACGTGAAAATGGTGGTCGGAAAAATTACCTTGCTAAATCTGAGGTAAGGCACCGGTTTATCGAAAGGTCCTAGTCTATTTTCTTTTGATGCTTGGGAAAATCTGTAAAGGGGTTTCCATTTCATTATTAGCTTTAAACTTTTGGGACGGGAAATAAAGTTATTACCAAAAACATTTTTGGTCTGATTTGATTCTCCCAAGTTAGGAGCAGATCTTTTTCTCCTTTTGACACAAATTTTTCCCCGGTTACCGGCCACATCTCCTCTTCAGGCTATGTTTACACGGCTTAAAATGCGGGGGTAATTCCGCCCCCCAATTACCCCGGTGGTGGGGGGGGGGGCGGGACGGGGGGGCGAGCGGGGGGCCCCCCACTTTGCCGGCCCTAGACGTCTTGCTAGCGGCGCGTTTTGCCGCTAGAAAAATGACCTGTCAATTATCTCCCCCCTCGGCTATTTTGCCGAGCAGGGAGAGGAAGTAATGCAATTTTTTTCTATGAAACTTGCATTACCGTAGTTACTGGGCGGATTCCCCCGAATTGGGCACTTCGGCGCGTAATTACGGACTGAATTACGTCCCAGAATAAGCCGTGTGAACATGGCCTTAGGCTACGTCTCCACACGACTGGTTTCAGTCGGATTTTAAAGCAGATTCAGTATTTAGGATCCGATTATTAACACTCCCCATAGACCGCAACAGAAAATCCAAGCTGTAGTCTACACAGCTCAGATTTCCTAAGGTTGGATTTCAAATCCAAAATCATACCAAGATAATTAGAACATGTTCTATAATCCGCCAGAAAACAACGGATTACAGGGGGCGGCCGAAAGCCACGGCAATAAATGGGCCAAAAAATAAATCCAATCATTATTTACACTCTGCCATGTAGACGCGGCCTTAGGCTATGTCTCCACGGCATAACAAAACGATCGTATTTTTGGCAGTTTTAGGTTTTTAAAACCGCTGAAAATATGATTGTTCAGGCAGCCCAATAGATGACAATAGAAAAAACGACCTGTAGTCTTCACAGGTAGTTTTTTCTCCGATCATCTTTCAGCGCCGGCATATTATACAACATGTTGTATACTACGCCGGCACTTTTAGTTTTTTCAACATCTTCCTATACAATACAATTGTATGGGCAACATAAAAAAACCGAGAAGCGACTGCGGTTTTTGCGCAAAACGTGCATCAGAAAAAAACGGTTGACTTTTGGCATTTTGTGTTCGATGCAGACTGCAGCAGTGGTCAGGATGATGACTCCCTGCTCTGTTTCTGATCTTCGAATACAGGAGCTTGTTACTGACCAGCTCTAACCCCTTAAGTCAGGGGTTCCCAAACTCCAGTCCTCACACCCCATCAACAGGTCATGTTTTCTGGCTTTCCTCAGCATTGCACAAGTGATTTAATTATGCTGCACAGGTGATTTAATTATTGTCAGTGCATTCTGTGGGATATCCTGTCACATCCTCACCTCACATTATAGTAAACCCCGGTTCACACGGCTTATTCAAGCCGTAATTGCGAGCCGGATTGCGCTCGCAATTCCGGCTTGAATAAGGGGCGGGGTGGGTGCGGGGCGGGGGCCCCGGCCCGCCGGCCCAATAGACTTGCATTACCCACGGTGCGTATTGCGCCGGATAATGTGCATGTCACTTCTCCCCGCCCGGCGAATCCGCCGGGCGGTAAGGAGCGACGGAATCCATAGTTCTCTATGAGAACTGTGGATTACCGTAATGACAGGGACGGATTGGAGCCGTATTGCAGCGCAAATAGGGCGCGTAGTACGGCGCCAATCCGCGCCGAAATAAGCCGTGTGAACGGCCCCTAAAGAGAAGGCTGAAAATCCGCTACTCAAAGTCAGCATCAAATCCACATCCAAAATCCGTGTGGATTTTAAGCATGGATTTCACGCTCATTCAGCTCTTAAGTTTTCAGTGTGGCAAATCAGCCATGTGAACATACGAAAAACTTGGGTTTAAATTACATTGGAGTTTCCTTCGGAAACAAAAGGATCCCTTGGCAAACAACACTAAGGAAAAGGGGTCAAAATGCGGCCCTCCAGCTTTGGGGGAAAATACAACTCCATCATGCATTTTTTAATCTTAACAGTGAGAATGATGGAGTTTGTTTCCCAACGTGGGGGCCCAGTTTGACCCCCTGGCTAAGGTATGTTCCCGGCTTTTTTTGGGGGCACATTTCGCCATGTATTGAGGGTACGCATCTAATATGGGAAAGCACCCCCCCAAACATTTGGGAAACCCCAACTCTCGGCTTGTTCACACGGTGTATTGCAGGGGTAATTCGCCCCACATTTTGCCCTGTACCGGGGGCGGGGGGGCGGGGGGCGGTTGGGGGGCCCACTTTGCCGGGGCCCATAGACTTGAATCCAGCGGCGTATACGCCGCTAGTAATTACATGTCAATTATCTCCCGCCCGGCAGGCTTCCCGGGCAGGGGAGGAACGTAAAACCATAGTTTCTATGAGAACTGTGAATTCTGTAATGAATGGGCCGTTTTCAGCCCGTAATTTGCGCACTTCGGCGCGTAATTACGGACCGAAATATGGCCCAAACTTAGCCGTGTGAACATAGCTTCATAGAGAACTTTGGACTACGCCTCCTCTCCCCGCGTATACAATCCGATCGGATTGTAGGCGCAGGGAGATAATTGACATGTAATTTATTCACGGCGCGTACGCGCCGCGGGTAATGGTAGTCTACGGGCCGGTGGCCGCCCGGCGTCATTGCGGGGCGTACTGTATGCCCTGCAATTAGCCATGTGAACATAGCCTAATGGTCCCGACTGATCCTATTAATTACAATGGGCCTGTGGATTTATGCCAAGAAGTCTATTCTTTAGACAGAAAAAAATAGACAGCTTTTTGGGGCGGGAAAGTAATAGTGTGAAATAGGGCAGAAACGGAGGCCTTCATGAGACCTCTGGCTGCTATGGCAACCGATTGGCACCCCACAATCTCGTTGCAAAGGGGCTGAATGGGCAAAGGAGCAGTGCATAGCACCATTCCTCAATTATTTAGACGCCGCAGCCGCAACTTTATATCACCTATATATAAACATCCGTGACAGAAAAGCATACCTCCTAAGTGTCCCAATTTTGGAGGGACAGTCCCTATCTTTAACCCATGTCCATCTTAGCTCTATTTTTCATTTGGGAAACAGGTTTGCGTCAATAAACTATCTTGCTTTAAAAAGTATCTGATTTCTTCCTCACTGTATATTACATAACAACATACTTAATTTTTCATCATTGGAGACACTGCAATCATGAAAATCTACAAAGTTGGCATGTACAGTATGTGTTTGGGCGTGGCTAGAGGTGTGTCTTGGTGTGATGCCATGTTTTTGGGTGTCGTTAGAGGCGTGGCCTGATGTGTCCCTCTTTACAATCTCTAAAAGTTGGGAGGTATCTAAAAATAACACAATTACAAAACTTATTTTAGTGCCTCTTTTGCTGTTAAAATATTGAATAAATAAATTAAATAGTGATAAAAATAAAGTAATAATAAAAAAGGGAAAACAGTTTTTATTTCTTACTATTTTCCCTCATATTATTATTAAAAAAAACTAAAGTAAAAATTACCTATAAATGAAGCCTAAGATATCACGGAAAAAAGGTGAAAAAAATCAGTAAAATAACAGTAAGAGAAAGCATTACAGCGTTCAAACCAGCATGTACTACAAAAAAATGTGCAGTAAACATCCTGGCCTGGAACTGATTAAGGGGTTCTTCTTTCGCTCTTCTGTTCCAAACAGCTTCAGCAGAACATCAGGATCATCAAAAGGTTGCATCCACAGGGCAAGGGCAGAATACTGGTCAGTCTCTAAATCAGAATCCGACCGGTATTTTACCCCTCTCGTTTATTGGCCCAGTTTTCGGATTCTTAACATTGGAATAGTACATTTTCCACTGTAAATCCATCAGAAGAATCGTCCAAGTGTTTTGAAATCCAACCTCACAAAATCTGAGCTGTGTAGATTACAGCTCAGACTTCCATTTGTGTTCTTTGGGGATGGTAGACAGATTTTCAAAATCCCAAATTTGTGTCAAAATACGATGGTAAAGCCATACTATGTAGACAGACCCTAAAGGGCCGTTTACACGGCGTATTTTGGGGAAAGGGTGCGCCGTATTCGCGCCCTACTGCGCGCAATACGGGGTGAAAAAAAAACCGTCCGCCATTACGGGAATTCCCCGTTCCAAAAAATGTTCGCACCACCAAAGTCAGCACTGAGGGCCCGCGCCTGGAAGCTTTAGGCTAGGTTAAACGGGTTAATGGGGGGGTAATTTGCCCCGCAATTACGCCGTGTGGACGGGGGGGGAGCGGGGGGAGTGAGGGCGGGCCGGCCTTCGCCGGGCCCCAAAACAATCATGCTTGCCCGGGGGGGGTAGGGACGTATCCTAGTTTTTATGAGAACTGTGAATTACCGAATGAAAAGGGCCGTTTTTGGCCCGTAATTGGCACCTTCGGGGGGTAATTCGGACCCCAAATACGGCCCATTTTTTAAACTGTGAACCTGCCCTTAAGGGCTAAGTCCTGCCCGGGGTCCCGGAGTGGAAAAAAGTCGGGGACAATGTGGTAGCAGCTGCCACTGGGCCTAGGCCCCCTAAAGTTGGGGGCCTCATGGCAGCTCCTATTTCTGCTACCCCAGTAGTTCCACCCCTGCCAGTGCCCAGAGCCTACAATAGAAAATCCCTGCTGTAGTCTACACAGCATAAATTTTTTCTGGTCAGTTTTAAAAACCTCCGGACTCTGGCGGATTTTAAAACATGTTGTATTTTGAGCTGGATTCCAAGCGGATTCCCGTAGAGTCAATATACTGGGCCGGCAAGAAAACCAAAAAGAAAACCCCGGGGTTTTTTTGACAAACCCCCACCCTAACCACAGTACAGCGATGTTAAAATAGCGTCGGATAAGCAGCACAATATTACCCAAAAAAGTCTCTCAAAAACTAAATCTGTTCAAGGTAAATTTTTGAAGGCAATTTTTTTTTAAAAAAAAAAGAAAGAAAAACCCCACTATGCACACGGGTTTGTACACAGCAGACGCCAGGCAGGTTTCCATGGCTGCAGTACTGCTGGGTGCCGCTTATTAGGTGGGGCCCGTTCCCCTTCCGGAAGTCCCAGGCTCCTCTTTACCTCTTCCTGCGCCTCGTACTCTCTTCCCAGGGCTGTCTGCGGAGAAGGCGGACGCTCTGAACCGGTGGGTAAATCCGTCGCCATCCATGCTGATTCTATCTCTAGCTTGTACCGGCTGATACGTCGCCGTGAGCCGGTAGTGTAGCCGGGGGTCTAGGCGGGGTTATTTTGTACGGGAGCTCGGTATCGAGACGGGCTGTGGGGAGTGAGCGTAGCCGGGGCCGGTGTGGACTATGGCGGCGTGCGTGTATGTGTGGGGCCTCATTTTGCGACGGGGGGCCCCTCTCCCTTTATAAACATCAGGGGGGGTTTGGGAATTATGGAGGTCTTACAGGCAGCAGTGTATTTGGCCCCCCATCCCCGGGGTGCGGGTGATCCGGCATTTCTGCCAAGGCCCACGGCGACTGCGCGGCCTGTGAGCGCCTCATACTACAGGGCCTGACCTGAATGAGGTTCCTGCAGTCACTGCTGCGGGTCAGTGGAGCAGAGGGGTTTCCACCTTTAACTCTCTTTCCATACTGTGCTATTATAGTGGGGTTTGTGGTGTTGGTGCAGCAGAGGCTGATGGGGGTGGCTGTGTAAGTGCGGGGCATAGGATCTATAACACAGGGGAAGACTATGAGGGGGGGGTTGATTTGATAGTTGTGGATCTGCTGTTATCAGCCGCCAGTAAGGGCAGGGGAGTCTCCTGGTTACCTCCGATCAGTGCAAACTTCTGTAAAAGGAGGCTGAGCTGTGGGTATAGGTCTTGATGCAGGTGACCCGCCCCACCAGGGGACCCTGCTGGGGAAATCGTGTTACCTTGCATTGTATGTGATTACATAAAGCCCTCTTTGGAGCTGTGTGTATAGGTCTGGATGGGGTTGATCTTGCTGGGGAAATTTAGTGTTGCCCTATGTAGTATATGATCCATGTTGAGCCCCCTTCGGAGCTGTGTATGAGTTTGGTTGGTGGTGGTTCCCTGTGGAGGACCCTGCTATGGGATTCTAGTGTTACCCTATGTGGTGCACACTCCTGTTCAGATCCTACATCTGTGGTCCCATCAACTTGTAAGGGAGGCGTATCCTAGCACGCTGCGCTGTTACCTGTAAGGATGTTAGAGACTCTCCCCATTATAAGTCGCTGGTGCCATTTTACAGATGTGGCCCTGCCATTATGGTTTTCATTGTAGCAGAACCTTTCACCAGTGTGTGATCAGGAGCTTATGTTAGGCACATGGTTATGGCCCTGACATGCGCTAATCGCATTCATAGTATTGAACGGCCTGACGGAGACCAGGGGCCACATGTATGAAAACTGTCTAGGTCTAAAACTCTATTTGTTTGTCCATAGCAATCAGAGCACCCCTTTCATTTTTCTAGAGCAATATATGAAATGAAAGGGGTGCTCTGATTGGCTGCTATGGACAACAGTTTTAGCCCTAAGAGTTTTCATACGTGTGGCCCCAAGTGTTCTTTTGCCTCCGTTTGTGTATCGGTCTGTATACCACTAAAAAGTCTAGAACCGCGCAGGAGCCTACGCTATTCTGTCCAGCATTATTTAAAAAGAATATACGATTTAGTTTGAACCTATGGGTGGTGGATGCTGCTACTTGGCATCCGTTTACCATGTGCCTGTATGTTAAACAGAAGCCAGAAATGTGGTGGACCTCCCTTGCTGCTCTACGCTCTGATACATGACAAAGGAATCCCAATGGGGTCAGTAGAGCGAGTGTAGTTGTTTTTGGTGCACATTTGCTCTGTTTTCCGAGCAAATTTGTCATCTGTTCGGGAAGAAGCAATCGCTCATGTGGTGTTCTGTCTGCCCCCCACCCCCCTCTCAGCTGAGAACCCAGTAGGTTTGGGAAACCGGGTCGCCTGTTGTGGTTGGTATGGATCTACGAGTTACCTCCTTCCTGCAATGACCTCTCAGCCTTAGACCAGGTTCACAAGGAATCGAGGGGTGTGCACTGCTATACACCGCTGTTGGAAGTACGTGCTGGCCAGCCTCCTGCCCGGCTCCCATCCACTTTGAGTATTCCGCAGGGAACACATCATAAAATCAGCATTCAATGAGTGCTATGATGTTACTGTATTTGTTCTGCAATGTGCCCGAAGCACTCCCTGCAAATGCACCATGTGATCATGCCCTAGGCTATATCTACACTGCATCAGAGAAAAAACGGCCCCAAAGCGGCTGTTCTCTCTCTGATGCAGGACCGCGGCTTTTGTCACGCTTTGTGCAAAAGCGGCGGCCCGCTTCTCGTTTCTCGCGTCCCCCATACAATAGCATTTTATGGGAGACGTCAAGAAGACCGAGAAAACACCGGCGTCTTATACAACATGTTGTAAATACCCGCTGCCGAAAGAGGGCAGAGAAGACGAGCTGTGTAGACAGCAACTCGTCTTTTCTATTGCCGTCTATGGCACCACACTGACTATCGTATCTCCGGCGCTTTTAAAAAACGAAAAGCGCCGGAGATACGATTGTAATCCTGTGCAGTGTGGACATAGCCTTAGACTAGTTACGACGTTGTAGTCGCCATGAGGTGGTCCCAGGAATAAGCTTAACACATGGTAAATGTGTGGCGCAAACTTCTTTTTTTTTTTTTTTTTTTTTTTACTGTTACGATTCACTATTTAGGGGTAGTCACAGGGTAGAGGGCAGTGTTTGGCTTTTGCTTAAAGGGAACCTGTCACAGATGTGCTGGCAGCATGTTATAGAGCAGGAGGAGCGGAGTAGACTGTTCTGAGGGGGAAAGATTCCTTAGTATTTATTGACTTCAATTCTTTTTGGTTACGGAGTCAGCAGGCAGCGTTACGAGTAATTGACCGCTATCTCTGTATGCACTATGTGACAGGTTCCCTTTAGAGGGGCCGTTTAATCTTTCTCCTAGAGTTCTGGTGGGCTTCAAAAGACTTGTGCTCAGTTCACACTGTTATTTTGAACAGATGACTGAACCGTTCTGACGCAAGTTAAAACATGGGCGTTAACGTGTTCTTTGGCTAATGTGATGGACGGATGTGCATTGTGGATTACCATGGTGTCCGTTTTTTACATTTCCCATCAAGTAGCCATTAAATTTTAATAGATGAAGGGCACAGGGGGCTGCACTTTTCAAGTTGAACAAAAACTTATACAGTATACATTTTTCAGTGTATGTTAATGGAGAATGTATACTAGTGTATGAACCTACCCAGTCAAATTGCAGGGAAAACCGGATGACAGCCAATAGAAAAACTAGTTAGAAAAAACAGCTGCCAAATGTCTGCTCAAAACTGTGCACGATTGGCTTATGTTTAGTGTACACATTACACCATTGACGTATGGTCAAACCTGGTGTGCACCAAGTCTTATACTCCCCCCTAGATTCAGCGCTGCACCATCCTCTTGGCCAGTCGTCTTCCGAACGGGATGTGCCACTGCCTAACGTTGCCATGTGGAGCTGTTCACTTCCAGATGGTGATGTGGGTTGTGACGATGGCGCAGCATTCGATCCTAAATGACTAGGATTTTCTAAGCCCATCAGAACTTTTAAAAAAACCTAGTGTGCTGTAGTTTGTGGTGTTGCATGTAGAGGCTTCCCACCTGTAACATTTATGGTATATAAATGTCACCATGAAGGTCTGTTCTGGACCGCATCTCTATATTTAAGGGGGTGCATCTTCAGCAGCACTATTTCTCTAAAGATGCCTGCTTTTGTGGGCCAACCTATCTCGCAGAAGGAGCCACGTGGGGTTTGCAGCCCTGTTATGCCATAAATGTTTGTGGGGGAAGCTATCTTTGGACACGCTTGCACCCTCCATACTTGGGTCTGTGGGGCATTTAGTGCCTTCTCAGCGTGCGTCTGTGGAGGGAGAGTACTGCAGAGTTACCCATTCCGTAGCTGCTCTCTTGTGTCAGTTATGGAAGATGCTCTGCAACAAGTAAGGATTGGGCTTTCCACCATTAAATAATGATGATCTAACCAATTAACTGTTGTCTTTAGATATCATGCCGGCTCTCCGACCTCTCGTGAAACCTAAGATTGTCAAGAAGCGGACGAAGAAGTTCACCCCCACCAGTCAGACCGTTATGTTAAGATTAAGGTCAGTATGTTGTCCTCTTTATGTGATACTGGATCAAAGGTGACAATAACCAGTGTTTAAAAAAAAAAATATTGTATTTGTTCCTTCAGCGCAACTGGCGTAAACCCAGAGGTATTGACAACAGAGCCCGCAGGAGATTCAAGGGACAAATCCTGATGCCCAACATTGGTTATGGTAGCAACAAGAAGACCAAACACATGCTGCCCACAGGATTCCGCAAGTTCCGGCCCAATGTAAAGGGAACAGGGGTTCTGATGAGACAACAAGTGAGTACCGGGGGATAAGGGGGCGGAAAGGATCCCCTCCTCTTAATTAAGGGCTTCTATACATTAAAGGGGGTTTTCAGTTTTAAGCAGGGGAAGCTTAAAGGGAACTTGTCATGTGCCTTATACTAAGGGCAGCATAAGGTAGTGACAGGCCCACTATTAACTGTAGATTGTCACTTATGATATGGATTATTGCCATTTTAGAGAATTTGTTTAATCCGCTTTTTAATTTGACTGCAGCTTCCCCCAAACCCCACCTTTATGGGAGAAAACGTCATGCAGGATATTTTTATCTGATTGCGGGTGGATTCCCCAACCAAAAAACGGGGTTCTGTGTATTGTATAGGTAATGTCTGTGGCACAACCTCTTTAACCCCTTCACGCAACTTGACATTACTCTTGAGCATCCTGTGAAGAGTGTATGGAGTGGGCTCATTACGGAGGCCGCCCTGTACACGGGAGTGGCAGCTGCCTTTCTCCCTAACCCCAGGGGGCAGAGCTGGCTTGCCCCCTTTTAAAAAATTTTTGGATGCAGTGCAACATTAATCCCTCCGATCAGACCCATTTGATGTAATCATGGGGTAACTCGCCATGGCAACATAAAGCCTCATGCAGGCTTCCATATCTTCCATGTATGTACACCTATGGCAGGGTGTAATAGGTAATAAATGAAAAGCCTATGTGCAGCAGGATAAACAATTGTGCCCCCTAGTGACCAGAAAACCTTTGACCTTCATTTGAAATACTGAGACTTTAGGGCCTTCCCAATTGTCTGTCAGTGCTTACCTGACCAGCAAGTAGTGCCCCATAAACCATTTCCCCTTCGACGACTTCAAAGAGGTGTCCCGGGGACTTTATTAAAACAGAATTGGTCTTTAATCACAATCTCCCAAACTTTTTTGTTTCCTAGGTCCTTCTGTGCCGAAATTGCTCACAGTGTTTCCTCAAAGAACCGAAAGACCATTGTGGAAAGAGCAGCTCAGCTTGCCATCAAAATCACAAACCCCAACGCCAGACTGCGCAGCGAAGAGAACGAATAAACTACTTTCTGATTATTTGTGCTAAATAAATTTGAAAGATACTTTGCATTTTAGTCTGTCGTCCAAAAAAGTTGGAGGGGAAGGGAGTCTGAGATTTTATAGGAAAAGGCAAAAAAAACGCTCCAGGCAAACTCCTAGTGTGGAGTCTAAGGCTATGTCTACACTGCAATGGACAAAAAAAAGATCAGAAAACCAAATCCTAAAAAACGTTCATAAAACAGGTTTTATTTTATTGTCCACTGCCTGTCAAAAGCAGCTGAAAAAAGCTTTTTTTTTTTTTTGGGGGGGGGGGGGGGGGGGGGGGCCACGCCGCATTGTGTAAAAAAAAAAAAAAAAGAAAAAACTTCGAAAAGGGGGGGAAAAGGTTTTTCTGTGCGTGGTAAAAACACCCGTGGGACTCCAATATTTTCATTTTTTGCCCTTTTCAGTTTTTTTTGAAAGGGTTTTCAAAAAACAAGCAAAAAAAAAAAGGGAGACAATAGAAAAGTTTTTTTAAATATAGGATTTCGGGGGACTTTTTAACTTTTAAAAAAAAAAAAAACCTTTTTTTTTGTGCAGTGGGGGACATAGCTTAGGGGGGTTTTGTCTAAATACTTTAAACCCCATTTTTCCACAGCCCCTTTTTTTTTTTTTTTGGGTTTCACTTTAAATTTCAGAGGCATTTTTCTACGGGCTTTTTTCCCTAGGCTGCCAGTAGAAGCCAGGTTGTGTATAGAAAAACCTGAGGAGCTGTTTAAGCCCTTAAAAGAGGGTAAAATTCGAAATGGGTTTTGGAAAACTTTTAAATTGGACATATTTTTGCAAAGGGGGATTTGTTTTTGCAAGATTTTAGCATAAAAAGAAATTTCCTTTTTAGTGAGAAACCCCTTTTTTTTTTTTGGGGGCCCTTAACACGGGGGGAAAAGGAAGGTGAATGCCTTTTTTGGAGTGAACCAAAACCCTCGGATGGTGTTTTGACCCCTTCCCAATTAAAAGCTTAATTTGTGTCATGGTAAAAACATTACCAAGTCCATGCTGTAATGCTCCAAATTACAAAATTTGGGAAAGGTTAGAAAATTTTTCACGTTGCCTAGTAGTCTGTAGTGTTGATCCAAAGGAAGGCAAAAAAAAAAAAAAAAAAAAACTCGTTAGAAGCCAATTTTTCTTCTCTTTAGGAGAAAGACGATTCTTTCCCCTTTCAAATTTTGGGCCCTTAAATTCCCAAGGGGTGTCAAAACTAGTTTTCTTCGGGGGCAACATCAGCCTCATGGTTTTTCCCTTAAAGGGCCCAATCTTTTTAGAACTGTGTAAAGGGAACTTCCCCTTAAAACCGTTAATTTGCACTTTTATTCCCAAATTATTATTTGGCCTTTTGAGGGGAAAACCGGGAAGAATATTTTGCTCCCCCCCCCCATGAAGGATAGGAAAACTTTAGACTTGTGGTTTTAAAAGCCTCTGTAGATGATTTTATATCTGCCCATGCAGGTAAGTATTTTTGCCCCCTGTAGCCAGGTAGTAATTTTTGCAGGGTTTAGGCTGAAACCCCAAGCCCCATGAATGTTGGACCGCCCCAGCCTCTGAGCCTGGCACGGGCCCGGGTGTTTGTGATGTATCGCCAACCACCATGTCGCAATAAAGGTAGCCCCTGGTAAGCTTTAAGGTTTAAGCCCACTGGGGTGGGCCCTGGAGTGGAACTGCCGGGGTAGCAGATGTGGTAGCAGCTGCCACGTGGCCTACGCCCCCTGAAGTCAGGGGCCCCATAGCAGCAGCTATTTCTGCTGCCCCAGTAAATCCAACCCTGCCAGTTCCCTAGGGGGCCACAATTAGAAAAATTCGGCTGTAGTCTACACAGCATTAATTTTTTTTTTGGCCCATTTTTAAAAAAAAACCTGTTTCGGGGCAGTTTTTATAAAAACATGTATTTTTAAAAACCCTGCTCAGTTCCTTTTGCCGCCACTGATCCCGGTCAATGACATCACTTTAGTGATCACAGGCCTCAGCGGTCTCTTCTTGTATGAGCATTCACGTGACCACTGAGGCCTGTGTTTGGCTTTTAGCGACAAAATGACCACGGATCGTGACAACCCCGGCAACAAATCCTAGGTGCTGGAACAGCGGGTTTGAAAGGAAAGTTGATTTTCTCTTTTTTTTCTTTTTTTTTTTTTTTTAACGTATATGGACTTTGCTTTGAAGCCTGCTACCTCACAATTAATGACCTTTTTTAAATGGTATAATACTGTCAATGTTAGAGCCGTAAGATAAGATGATAGAGTTTTTGTAGAGCATGTGCCTTAGAGTGAATTCACACACGGGGCCGATTTGTTTTCCCCTTCATCTGAAGGGAGCTGGCAGAAAACCACTGACGTGCTGCACCCACAACACCATTTAGATGAAAGGAACTAATACTCGTTTTCTACCAAATCTGCCTCATGTAAATATATCTTAAGGGTAAATGCAAATGTGACAGATTTGCTGTGGATTTTACTGTAGACTTTTCTACATTGACTTCAATGGGAGAAGGTAAAATCTGCATTAAACTCTGCACATAAACCTTTCCTGCAGATTTTTGCTTACTCTCTTTGAATGTAATAATGTAGAAACATTTGCAGTAAAATCTGTGACAAAATCTGCAGAGAAACTTTCCTGTGGATCCTGCCTTCTGTCATTAAAGGGGTTGTTTCACTACAGACATTGATGGTGTATCTGTAGGATCAGCCATCAGTATCTGATAGGTCTGGGACCTGATCCTATCTCACTACAGACATCGATGGCGCACAGGCAGAACAAGCCATCAACACCCGACAGGTCTTGGTCTCACCTCTGGGACCCGATCCCATTTCACAACAGACACCGACGGTGCATTGGCAGAACAAGCCATCAACACCCGACAGGTCTGGGTCTCACCTCTGGGACCCAACCCTATTTCACAAAAGACATTGATGGCGTATCGGTAGGATAAGCCATCAATATCTGATAGGATCAGGTCCCAGACGTGAGACCCAGACCCATCTCACTACAGACATTGATGGCGTATCGGTAGGATAAGCCATCAATATCTGACAGGTCTGGGACCTGATCCTATCTCACTAGAAGACACTGATGGCGTATCGGTAGGACAAGTGATCAATAGTTGAATAGATCCGGGTCGCACCTCTGATTTTCTTTCTCTATTTTAGCCTCTGCCCAACTTTCTGAGAGTTTATTTTAAGGAATTGGAAAACCCCTAAATCTGACTTTGCGGATCGATATGAATATGACAACATTAAATTAAAATAGCTTTTGTTTTACTACTTTTAAAAAATGTAAAATAAAAATCATATTCTGAAGCCCGAAACTGGATTATTGTTCCGTCGACAGACCTTAGTGAAAGCTTGTCTTCTTTGCAGGGTGAGTTGTAGATTTTGTTGCAATCATCAAGTCACCCAAAATCCTTCCTGAATTATTGGGTGAGTATTGGGAAGTGCTTATGTCCAGGGTCGGGACGACGAGTAGAACAAGGTAAGCGACCGCCTAAGGCACCATTTCATCCAAGGTAGAAAAATTCTTGCATAATGAATGTGGCAAAAGTAACCTGCATATAATTCACGGCCAAATATTATGGATTATTTACCTACCTAACTGGGGTCTACATACCTAGTGGCCTAACTACCTACCTAAGGCCTATCAACCTACCTTTCTGAGGCCTATCAACCTTCCTTTCTGAGGCCTACCAACCTTCCTTCCTGGGGTCTCCCAACCTCCCTTTCTGTGGCCTACAAACCTACCTAACTTGAGCATACCAACCTCCCTTCCTGGGGTCTCCCAACCTCCCTTTCTGTGGCCTACAAACCTACCTAACTTGAGCATACCAACCTCCCTTCCTGAGGTCTATTTACCTACTTGAGCCTTACCAACCTACTTAGGGCCTTGATCTTTTACCTACCTGGGGCTATGTGTACCTACCTCCCAGAAGCCTCTACCTACCTGGCAGAGGCGTAACTTAAAGCTCCGGGCCCAGTACCCAAAAATCATAGAAGGGCCCCCCCCTACCATGTGCCCTTTATAATAAAGGGGATTTCCTCATGCAGTAGAGGAACTTTTGGGCCCCCTAAGGCTCCAGGGCCCGGTAGCGATTGCTACCTCTGCACCCCCTATAGCTACGCCCCTGCTACCTGGTAACATGATTCTGAGGGGTACAGGCCAAACCTGTAGCACAATCTCCAGGGGATTAGTACTCTGTTCCACCCCAACCACCTAGAAGACGGCCTTTAAGGTAGGGCCTGTACCTGCTCTCCCACCCTTGGGAAGTTTGTACAGAGGTGGGGGACAGTGAGAGAGGTGTTGGCAATGTGAGAATTCCAAGATATTTGTGTCCAAATTTGCAGGGACAAGTGGTGGCCAGGAGAAGTCATCATGGCATGCTGGACAGGATGCAAAAGAAAAGGAATGTGAACGACTCATCAGAGAAGGTGTCATCTGTGAGTCCCTGGATGTGTACAGTAACTGCACAATAATCACTTATATGTCTGCAGAGCCTGTGAAACAACGGGTTTATCTACGCTATATGGTCATGTAGGAGGTAATATACGGTCTGTAGAGCCTGTGTACACTGGTATCTACCACTATATGGGCACTGTATGAAGGTGATATACAATCTGCAGAGCCTGTGTACACTGGTATCTACCACTATATGGACTATATGGAGTTGATTCTTGGGGCCACCAGTAGAGTTGAGTTTTGGGGCCACAAGTGGATTTGATTCTTGGGGCCCACCATTGGAGTTGATTCCTGAGGCCCACCAGTGGAGCTGATTCTTTGGGCCAACAGTGGAGTTGATTCTTGGGACCCCACCAGTGGAGCTGATTCTTTGGGCCCACCAGTGGAGTTGATTCTTGGGACCCCACCAGTGGATTCTTGGGGCCCACCCTACAACTGTCCAGGACCATGGCTGTACATAATTCTTGCTTTCTGTCTCTCTCTCTCTCTCTCTGAAAAACCATGCCCAGCGTCCACCTATAGGCCAATCCGAGCCTGACCCAAATCCAACTGGTGTACTTGAACTTCCACACTAGTGCTCTCCAACCTCTTTGCCTCCAGATAGTACCGAACCTACAATTACCAATATTCCACGACAGTTGGCCTCCTGGGAGTTGTAGTTTTGTGATACCTGTAGAGCAGGGGTGTCAAACTTGTTTGCACCGGGGGCCACATCAGCCCCACGGCGTACCTTAAAGGGCCGACATAATTGTAGAACTGTGTAAATGGAACTTCTCCTTAAAGAGAACCTGTCACATAAAATATGCCCCTCTTGCTGAGGGCAGCACAAGCTAGTGTCAGACCAGCTGTTTCCAGCGTTGTGTCCCTAATTCTGTAAGATGCTGCAGTTTTCATGTATTTAATGCTCAAATCTGCAGTTTACAGCCAGAAAAGAGTCATGAAAGAGTCCATTTTTTTCAAACCCCGCCCACCTCAACTGATAAACCTAATACTTTTAATAGGTAGAAACATGTGAATAACTGTCGGTGGGCGGGGCTAACACCTGCTCATGAATAAGATTTGAGGGGTAAATGCTCTAAAACTGCTACATCTTACAGAATAAGGGGCACAGCGCTGGGAACAGCAGGTCTGACACTGGCTTGTGCTGCCCTCAGCAAGGGGGATAACCTATGTGACAGGTTCTCTTTAACTGTTACATTTGTACAGTATTGCTATTATAATTAGCCCTTTGAGGGCAACCAGGAAGAATATATTGCCCCCCCATAGGTAGATAGGTACATATGACCCTTTGAGGTAGATAGGTGAGTATAAAGCCCCCTGTAAATTAAAGTAATGTCTACCAATGTAGGTAGATAGTTATTTTTGTCCCCTGTAGCCAGGTAGTAATTTGCCTCCTGCAGCCAGGTAGTTGCCCCATGTAGCCAGGTAGTTGCCCCATGTAGCTAGGTAATATGCCCTCTGTAGCCAGGTAATATGCCCCACATAGCCCCTCTGTAGCCAGGCAGATGCCCCACACAGCCCCCTGTAATAAGGGAGATGCCCCACATAGCCCCCGGTAATAAGGGAGATGCCCCACATAGCCTCCTGTAATAAGGGAAATGCCCCACTTAGCCCCCTGTAGCCAGGGAGATGCCCCACATAGCCCCCCTGTAGCCAGGTAGATGCCCCCTGCAGCTAATGAATATAAAATAAAAAAGGTACTCGCCTTCTCATGGGGCGTGCAGCGTAGGCAGGTCCGGGAGCTGGTGTACGGTGTAAGCACGTGACGTCACCATGCCGCCTACGCCGTCACGCAGCTCCCAGGGATCTCCTGGGCCGGCAGAGGCTGCCGACCGAGGAGACCTAGTGTCGCAGGGGGCGTGAGGAAAGCAGTGCGTCACGCCCCCTGCGACGCTGTATGTATGTACAGCGCTCACCGAGCATTGTATATACAAAGTGGGAAGGTAGGAGGTAAACGATCCCTCCTGCCTTTTCCCTGTACCAGCAGCTGCACCGAGTGTGCAGCAGCTGACTGACTCTGCGCGGCCGTGGTAAAACGGCTGTGCGGAGTCAGAGATCGCGGGGGGCCACGGGCCGGAAAACACAAGGCCATGGGCCTTGTGTTTGACACCCTTGAATTAATGGCAGCTGGTTTTTTTTTCTGTTAGCCCCGGTTCACACGGCTTATTCAAGCCGTAATTGCGAGCCGCATTTCACTCGCAATTACGGCTGATAAGGGTGGGGGCGGGAGGCGGTGCCGCGGCCATAGGGCTTTCATTATCCCCGGCGCGTATTGCCTGGATAATGTATTTTCCATTTCTCCCCGCCCGGCGGATTCAGACGGGTAGGAGCGACGGAATCCATAGTTCTCTATGAGAGCAGTGGATTACCCTTAATTTACAGGGAGGATTTTGGAGAGTACTGCAGCGCAAATCCGGGGCGCAGTACGGCTCCAATCGGCGCCCAAATAAGCCGTGTGAACACGGCCTTAAGAGAGAACCAACTGCCATTATCGGGTAACTCCCGGTGATCAGATGGAGAATGTCTATACTGTAAGCCATGGAGACCTTGTGATAGGAAGTCTGCTGTTGGGATACACTGTTTTGCCATGATAGTAGCCTGCATCTATGCTGACCCAGAAAGTAATGCATTTGCATACAGGAGTGTGCTAATACATTAGATGTTTAAAAAAACGGATGCAGAAATGCTTTTTTTTATCTTCACTCAAAAATTGTTTTATAAAATTATGTAGTTTTTATATTTTAACTAAAACTACTTCCCTTAAAAAAATGCTTCTGCATGAAACAAGTCCTCATACAACTAGATCATAGAAAAAATATTTACTACTAATGAAATGCCCATAGTCCGTTAAGGCCTTTTCAGGCCTGGTGCCTAAAAGGTTAAGTGTGTTGGTAGTTTTCTCACCAAACGTACTTCACACATGAGCTGTGAGCCATAGTCTTTTCTTTACAAGCTAATTTTAACACTCTGGGTATTTGAAGTGCATGCATTCCTTTTATTTTTGTTGCTAGTCATTGAGCCTACCCAATCTCTACGATGTCTGTCTTGTGCATTTTGCCCCTTAGGCCATGTTCACACGGCTTAAAACTGGACGTATTTCAGTCCGTAATTACGGGGGGGGAGGTGCGCAATTACGGACTGAAAACGTCCCAGTCATTACGGTAATCCACAGTTCTCATAGAGAACTATGGATTACGTCTCCTCTCCCTGCTCGGCGAATCCGCCGAGCGGGGAGATAAGTGACATGTGAATTACCAGCGGCGTATATGCAAGTCTATGGGCTGGCGAGGTGCCGGTTCCCCGCCCCCGGCCACGCGGCCTAATTACAGGCCGTAATTACGACCCGCAATTAAGCCGTGTGAACCTAGCCAAACCGTACACAATAGGCCAGATTCACTCACACTGTGGAATGCAGTTTAACTTTAGAATAGACAGTCTTAAAATGCATCAAATTTATCAAGTGTTTCATATATCTGCCGCATGTTTAGGGCATTTATTAGTTGGCTTAGTTTGTGCTATCAATTGCAGCAAAATTGTTAATGTTTTTTGGCACATGGTATTGCATGTTAAGCCATACCCACTTTCAAAGAAACCAAGCAGCTTTGGTCAGATGCGTTGCTGATGTTCCAAAAAATTGCAAAATAGGACGGGTGTAAAGTATGTATGCCAGTGTTTTGGCACAAATTGCCATAATAAATGTGCTCCAATATGCCTTGTACAATCTTACTTGTATTGTGGTAGAGCTGTGTTCATATCATGTGCATCTTCTTAATTGGCTTGGCAGCAGCAGTCTACTGGTTGCTACAGTTAAGTTTTTAGTGGTTGTTCACAAGGTGTATTTGTTGGGCGCACTTCACGGTGTATTTGTGCTGCAATGTGCCTGAAGTATGCCCAAAAAATACTGCAGAATCATAGCACTCAATGAGTGCTATGACTTAACAAGGTATTCCGTGTACAGTGGACCCGTTCAAAGCGACTTGGAGCTGATGCGGAAGGGACGGTGAAGCGGACTGTGGGCCAGGCCAAAGCACTGTGGGAGGTACACTCTGGCCAGCGCATACTTTCAACAGCACGCATATAGCGGCGCATACAGGTATATGCTGCTATACGATGTGTGAACCTGGCCTTACCGTCAACTAGGTTTCAAAAGTCCTTTTCCAGGTCTGTTTTTTCAGTTTAAATAGTAAAGAGCATAACCTTGCACTTATCCGCCTATTTCATTTAGGTTAATGGAGGATCCTGTGGCAAAAATGCGGATTAAAACTGGTGTAACTACAACCAAATTTGTGGGTTTGTTTTTTGTTTCGTTACAAGGTTTACTTGTGGCTAATATGCAAGAAATTTCCAAAGTGTATGACTACAGATTACTGCACACTTATCACAGTTATTTATGTATTGATTTTTTTTTTCTGTCACTGACGGAATTGAACTGGTTAGGTTTTACAGTTTTTATTATATTCATGCCATTACCTATATGCTTGGATTACTAGCCAGAGACTGCAAATACAGCCCCGCAGCCACCTCTGGGCATGTTGCTCAGACATCTGCTGTAAGGTTTGGTAGCTGTGTGTATTCAGTGCATTAGGTTGGATCTCTGACTCTTTGGTTCTGTCTGTAGATGCCGCTGTCAGGTTCCTAGCTGATGTCCATGATCTCAGTGCTGCAGGCTGTTACAGAGTCTTTCTGGATGTTTTCCATCAGAGATGTGAGCTCAGGGTTAGCTCTGATCTGCATCAGGAACTCTGCCATGCTGCGGCTGTTCTCTGCTTCTGGGATGGTAAGCAAAGCAGTGATGGTTCTCATAGCTGAGCGCTTCAGCTCATCCTGCTTCTCAAACTCCTGCTTCACAGAGCCCGCTTTTACCTGCAACCAAATAGAAGTTAATAATACTTAGAGCCAGGGCTGCTCATAAGGTTGGGCAACAGTCAGCACGCATTGCATTGGTTCTTGTTGGTGATACAAAGCAACCAGTACCTAGAAATGGTCTAATACATGGATGGTGCAGTGGGCCACTTTTAATAATGGTGAGGTGATCTTCCTGATAAAGTGTATAGAAGGATTTGACACTACTTAGCATCAGGCTGCTGTGTGCAGTGCCCTAAACTTTCCTGTGCAGCACTGTATTGAGTGTTTGCATTGCACTGAAAACAATGTGGAGTTATCATTGAATGATACAAGAAATGTGCCCCCTAGTTCTATTCATTTCTGCTGCTACAGTTCTGTTTTACTAGTGTAAAGGTGATGCATTTTTATTATCACACAACCCTTACATCACATAATGGGTTATTAGTCTATTTATACCACACACAACCCTTGTGGGACATCACATGTATGTAGCCCATTATATGTACCACACACAGCCCCCCTGACATAAGGTTGCATACTTGTAACAGCTGCGTGTGGTACATTTAAAGGTATGGAATATGTAAGGGTACCTCTCACAGACATAGGTATGTAACCTACTATATGTACCACAGACAGCTCCCCTGACATAAGGTTACATACATGTAATGTTACCACTGTTGGCTGTCACATGTACTGTATGTAGCCTATATGTTCCACACACAGCCCCCCTGACATAAGGTAACATTAATTTAACGGCTGCATATGGTACCTTTACATGTATGGAATAAGTAAAGGTACCTTACACAGCTGTACTGTCTTTAATATATATATACCACATACAACCCTCCTGACATAGGGTTACATTTATGTGGTACTTGCGATGTGTCTTAAGTACCACACACTGCCTCTCTAAATTTAAGTTACTTTCATTTTGGCCATATATGTTTGGACACACAACATTTTTCTAATTTTGGTTTTGTACATTACCACAAAGAATTTTGAACAAAATAATTGAGATGCAGCTGAAGTTCAGACTTTCAGCTTTAGATCTATGGGTTTATCAAAACGATTGCATAAAAATGTGAGGAACACAATCCCTTCGTTTCAGGGGCTCAAAAGTAATTGGACAAATAAAATAATTGTAATAAAATTTAATTTCTAATATTTGGGTTGAAAACCTTTTTTTGGCAATGTTTCCCTGAAGTCTTGAACTCATGGACATCGCGTGCTGTTTTTCCCTCCTTTTTAATGCTCTGCCTTTCTGCAGCTTTTTTAGGCTGTTTTTTTTGGGGGTTTCTGAAGTTTAGTCTTTAAAAAGTGAAATGCTGCTGAATGGGTTAGTCAGGTGATTGACTGGCCATTCAAGAATTTTCCCACTTTTTTGCTTATAATCTAGGTTCTTTTTTTTTATGTTTTGGGCTTGTCATTGTGTATAAAAACACCAACCAATATTTTGTTTGCATTTGGGCTGGTTTTGGGTCACAGTATGTCTCTGAATCCTCATAATTTCCGGCTGTTCGTCTGGGTACTCATCAAAAACACTTGGGGGTTTCACTTGTGTTTTTGATGATGTGCCCTGGCGTCAGATGCCCAAGCAGTACACTGCCTCCGCGTGTTTGGATCATGGCTTACCATGTTTTCTCAACTTTTTTCTTTCCCTCATTCTGGTAGAGGTAGATCCTGATTTTATCAGTCCAAAGAATGTTCTTCCAGAACTGGGTTGGCTTTATCAGATGGGTTTTTTTTTGTTTGTTTTTTAAGCAAAGTCCAATCTAGCATTTCTATTCTTGAAGCTTATGAGTGGTTTGCACCGTGCAGTCAACCCTCTGTACTTACTTTTATGCAGTCTTCTCTTTATGGTAATTTGGATATTGGAGAGTGTTGTTCACTTGGTTGGCTGTTGTGAAGAGGTTTCCCTTCCCATGGAAATTTTCTGCGATCATCCACCCCTGTTGTCTTCCCTGGGCTCCGGTCTTTTTCTTGAGTTCAGGTCTTGTTTTTTTCAGGATTGCCAAATTTTGATTTTTCCCTCCTAAATTTTGTACAAAGTCTTGGGTGGTTTTTTTCTGTTTTGCAGCTTAAAGATGGATGTTTCACCTGAAAGGGGATTCTTTTTCCGAGTTTTTTCACAGCAATATCTTCCAGATGCAAGCACAACCTCAAATCAATCCAGGTCTTTTATCTTTAAATGAATAAAAAAGGAATTGCCCCCACCTAACCCTGAAACAGCCTTTTAGTCAATTGTCCAATTACTTTTGGTCCTTTAAAAAATGGGGCAATGTTAGGGAGCTGAAAATCTAAACCTTTATCCTGTTTAAAGTGGATACCCTCAAAAGAAAGCTGAAAATCTGGAATTTATGTCCATTATATAACTAAATCCTGAAAATATTTCAGGAAATAGGTTAAAAAGAACAAACATTATTGTGTCAATGTCCAAATATAAATGGACCTAACTAAACATGTAATGGCTGCATATGGTACCTTTTCATTAAGGTATCCTCTCAGCCCTGATGTAAGTAACCAAGTAAACACATAGCCGACTAAGGTTTATAATGTAAAAAGCTGTGTTTTGGGCCTTTTTAGAAAATGTTGGGTTTTCTACTCACAGTCATCACATGTATGTAACCTACTATATGTACCACACACAGCCCCCCCCCTCCCCCCCAATTTATAAGGTAACATAAAATTGCAACAGCTCCCTTGGTTTCATGTGGGGGAAGGTATACTCCCCGCCCTGAGTGCCCTAGAAATCCCTTTGGATAGTTTTTATTTTGGTGATTTTGGCTGTGTGACGTGGTGGGGTTCGGTTGAAATTCCAGAAATTTTGGGGGGGACTTTCATCGGCGTCATGTTACGGGAAAACAAAATGGCCCTTTGGGGTTGGTGTTTTTTACCTGTAGGGGAATTGTGTTTTTCGTTGTTTGTACATTTTCCTAATTGTTTAAGAAAAGGGGTGTTTGCCGAAAGAATTCCCCAAAAATTGTGGGTTCCCAAGGGGGGAATATGTATGTGGGGGTCTATTAAATTTTTATCAAATGGCTGGGTTTTCCTTTTTTGGATCTTACAGTTGCACGGTATAAATTATTTTGGCAGCCCATTGTTTTCCCTTTAGTAGTGAGTGGGTGGAAGGGGCTCAATAATTTGGCCCCCGGCGTGGAGAACGGCACTGGGGCACAGATTAGCCAGGCGGGGGGGGAGGGATAATGAAAGTAAACCCATCTGAAAAAACACCAGGGGTGATAAATTTATTTCATGGGGCTATGCCGGGTTTAATTTGGGAAAAAACTATATTGCACTTTAAAGGGAGGGGCAGGGGATTTTTTTTATTTTTCCATAAAAAGGGTTGTCCACTTGGAAAAAAATATATTTGAATGGAGCCAGGGTTGGCAAAAAAATATATATGAAAAATTATACTTACCTCTCTGTCCCGCTGCTGCTCTATTGTTCTCCAGTGACATTTTTTTTTTTTTTTAAGAAGACACCCCCTTTAAAAGACTTACCCTGATGTCATAGTGATCCTTCAGCCCCGCCCTTCGGGGTTCAGTTACTCTAGATGTCCAGTGGCCCAAGAAGTCTTTTGCAAAGTTTTCCCATACACTAAAACGGGGGCCTTCCCGACCATCCAAGCCATCTTTCCACGTGTGTTTTGAAGGGGGCCCATCTCCACCTTACATAGAAAACAGAAGAGACAAGTAATTTGAGATAAAAGTAAGAATGTTTCCTAAGGGAAAGAAACTGTGCACACGGCTTTGACAAAAGTTATGGGAATTTTTTTATGCCCTGGCCCTCCTCCCCTTGGGGCGTTTTTTGAGTTCTTTCCGCACTTTTGTCTCTTCGTACACAGGTGGAAGGACCCTGCTCAGAAGTTTACGGACCAGAGATGGTTTGTTATGAGCTGCTGAATTAAACATGACCAGAGTAACCCGCCGGACATTGGGGTCTGTGTCTTGGAGGGGTTTTAAGAAATCTCCTGCAAATGAAACATGGAGGGAAAGTGTTATTTTATTCTATTTACAGCCAAGAACAACTCCAACAATGTATATGGAGATTTAAAAATCGAAAAACCTTTTTTTAAAAAGTATAAACCAAAAATTTTTGACTTTTTTCGCCCCAATTTCAAATTTTTGAAAATTTTTCCGGGAATTTGGGATTGTTTTGTATGTAAGTTTATACATTTCAAATATAAATATATTTTACATATATAAATAATATTTTTAACACTCCCCCCGGCCACTTTAAATTTGGTACACCCTGTCCAACTGCTCGTTAACACTTAATTTCTAATCAGCCAATCACATGGCGGCAACTCAGTGCATTTAGGCATGTTGACATGGTCAAGACAATCTCCTGCAGTAAAACCGGAGCTCCAGTGATGGGGAGAAAGGTGATTTGGAGTGCATTTGAACGTTGCTGGCATGGTTGTTCGGTGCCCAGAAGGGCTGGTCTAAGTATTTCAGAAACTGCTGTCTCCTGGGAATTTTCAAGCACACCATCTTAGGGTTTACAGAGAATGGTCCGAAAAAGAAAAAAAATCAGTGAGCGGCATGTCCTGTGGGCGGAAATGCCTTGTGATTGCAGAGGTCAAAGGAGAATGGGCAGACTGGGGTTCGAGCCTAGATGAAAGGCAATGTCCGATACTAGTGGGATACAGCTGGAATCAATGGCTAGGACTGGCTTGAACACCAGCGTAAGGACAATGCAGACTGAGACAGAGGCAGAAGAGATGTAGGACTGGATCTAGCGAAAATTCAGGAGGAGCACAGTTGGGAATGACACGTAGGTTTTAAG
Source organism: Phyllomedusa bahiana (assembly GCA_025379985.1). Taxonomy (NCBI): domain Eukaryota; kingdom Metazoa; phylum Chordata; class Amphibia; order Anura; family Hylidae; genus Phyllomedusa; species Phyllomedusa bahiana. The sequence goes on along the minus strand of JAODAL010018067.1, from coordinate 36,585 downwards.
AAGTTTGCCAGGGGTAAACCGCCAAAGGTGAGGAACTAAAGGAATTGCCAAAAGTTCCAGGCTAGAGGACTGCACAGCAGGAGCTTAAACACAATACTCAAGCAATGAGTACAGGCTTGAGGAGTTTATATATCGCTGACAAACAGGGAAAACAAGGATGCCACACAGCTGAGACCGATCCACCATCTTGACTGAGGCAAACTTAAGGGCAAAACACAGTAAACAGTTCCAAGTCATAGCTAGAGAATTCCTCGGGAATTACTCCCACCTCAACAGCGGCTCTGACGAACCTGACTCGGTCTCTCCGAGATGTCTCTGATGAAATTGTTTTATCAGTCTAGGAGCATTGATGTTACTCACTGGTTCACGAATTTTCTTCGGGCCATAACCTTGGCACTTACTGAGGGATTGTAGCTGGTTTCTAAAATTCTTGAGTCTTGAATTTTGCTCCACACAAACTGTCTTGCCCAATCAATCTCCAACTGCATCAGGAGGAGGAGAAAAGTCTGGAAAGGGTTTGGGCACAGCAGGCTTTAGTAGAGACACATGGAACACAGGAAGGATCTTACATAGATTCTTGGGAGCTTGGAGCCCGAACAGCTACTGGGACTAAATTATCTTGTTAATCCTATACGGCCCAACAAAACTTCTGTCCCAATTTTGGTGAAGGAACTCTAAGTTTCAAATTTATGGTTGAAAGGAAAGCCTACCTTATCCCCCACCTTAAAAGTTGGTGTGGCCTACGACGTCTATCTGCCATCTTCTTGTAGTTTTCTTGTGCCCTTCTTCTTTAAGCGGTGAGGTTTTTTTTTTTTCCTTTAGTAGTTGTAAATTTTCTGTAATGCAGGAAGATTCTTTCCGCAAGCAAGCTGGAATATGTGGAACAGCAGGGAAGTTTAGAAAGGTTATACATTGGATGGTTATTCCCATTAATTTGCAAGAAGGGAGTTGTTTGGTGGAGGCATTTTGGGAATTGTGTACGAAAATTCAGCACAGGAAGCAGATCAACCAGGTTTCTTGTATGGTGGCAATATTAGCATGCAGGTACTGTTCCAGGGTCTGATTTGTGCGTCAGTCTAGTCCATTAGATTTGTGGGTGAAGGCGGTTGATAGTTTGATATCGATGTCCAGTGCCTGAGCAAAACTCGCCAAATTTTTGATGTAAATTGCACCCCAAGATCCGAGAACCTCATCAGGGACTCCATGGAAGGCGAAAACACACATTCTGAAGTATGAGATCCGCACAGTGTCTTTAGCAGAGGGTAGACCTGTACATGGGGATCGAACTGTGCAGCCCTTGGTGAGCCGTGTCAACTACTACGAGAATAGATTCTTCCCTTAGAGGTAGTAGATCCACGGACCCGACTAGTCCAGGAAATCGAACCCCAGGGGCGAGAGGGGACCGGGCAAAGGCGTGTAGTAGGCACCGAGGGTGAGAAGTGGAGGTCTTGCATCTAGCAAAGATGTCCAAGATGCTACATACTTTTTCACATACTGTAGATAATTGGGCCACCAGAAGAATGGGGATAGAAATCTCTTGGTCTTCTGCACTCTTTGTGACGGCCAATCTTTGGAATCATTTGGGCTCAGCCTCAGAATCTTCAGTCTCACTGTTTGGGTATATAGAGCTGCTGCTTATGGGTCCACATCTTGTTCTTAAAGTACAATTGGTACATCATCAGGAGGTTGGGACAGTAGGGAGGCGGTGTCATAGCCCTCTCATCTCTTTAAGCAAGTCTTCTATTATGATTAATCCACCACATTAGAATCAGGAACTAATGGTCTTAGGCGGAAATAGTAGGAGTTGGGAATCCCTGCGAGAATCATTCATGATTGAGCATCGCCGTGCCATTACGGATCAGGCCTGTAAGAGATTACAAAGTTGAATTGATAAGACAGCTACTCAACGATGCTTCGGCGAGGAGATAGACATTGGCCGATCTAACGTATTCAGATTACGGTGATCAGTAAGCACAATTATTTGCTGTGAGGCTTCCTTGAAGATGATGTCTCCATTCTTAAAGGGCTGCAACAATTAGCTAACAGTTCTTTATCCCCAAAATCATAATTATTCTCAGCAGATTGGATAAACGTCGCGGAGAAAAATGCACAGGATGTAATAAACTCTTGTCTCCTGTTCCTAAGAAGATAGCCACTACAGCAAGTCGAAGCATCCTACTTCCACAAATGAAGGCAAGTCTGGGTCAGGATGAACTAATACAGGGGCTGGAGTGAAACTTGCACTTTAGAATGAAGAGAAGGATTCTTGTGCTTGAGGAGGCCAAACAAAAGCATTTTTTTCTTAGTCAACTGTGTGGATGGGATAATTATTTCCGAGAAGAAATTCTTGATGAAGCATCCTATAGAAGTTGGCAAAAACCTATGAAACGTTGGTATCTTTTATGTTTCATCGGGGGTAGGCCAGTCTATATTGCTGTGATCTTACTAGAGTCCATCTGCTAGACCATGAGGTGAACATTATATAACCAAGGAATTGGATCTTGGTCTGCTAGTCATGAAATATCACATTTTCAATCTATAATGTAGAGTGGTTCTCTCTTAGCCTCTCCCAGGAACAGCTGACATGTCTATGGTGTTTCATCCATTGTGTTGGAGAGAAATCAGGATTATCGTCCGATAGATGGATAGATGACAATGAATCTGGTCCAAGAGGGTCTCTGAAGATTTCATTGACGAGATGTTGAAGGTGGCGAGGGGCATTACAAAAGGCAAAAAGGCATAACAAATATTCAACGAGTGTCCGTTAACATGACCTTATAAAAGCCGTCTTCCATTCCCATATACAATATCTGATACGGACCAAGTTATAGGCGCCTCGAAGATCTAATTTGGAAAAAAATCTTGCATATCGTCTCTCTCCAGTAGCTCGGGCATCAATGGTAGAGGATAAACGGGTTTTGATGGGTATTTTGTTAAGTTCTCTGTAATCAATTACAAGGTCTTAAGGAACAGTACTTCTTTTTAACAAAGAATATCGGGAAGCCCATGCTGGTGAGGAAGATGGGCGGATGAAACCCCTAAGCCAGATCTTCTTCTTGTAATACTTGAGGGCTTTTACATTCAGGACCGCCAAAAGGGTAGATGTTTCCGATAAGGTATAGGTGCACCTGGGAGCAAGTTATGGGGCAATATAGGATCGATGTGGGGGGAAGCTGAGGTCTGCATTTTGTTTGCTGCAGACGTCTGCAAATTTCCTGTTTCGAGGGTAGCTCTAATATTTTGTTGTTCTTGAGCTGGATCTTCTGGGCCTGGTTCAGATGTGTGAGCTGAGGAAAGGACATTCCCCTTCTGGGAGGCTTATCTCCTTGGTTTCCTAGTTGGATAACTGAGGTCTGTGCTTGCAGCCACGGTAGGCCGTAGGATGACAGGGAAGTGTGGAGACGAGTTCAGTAGGAAGGGTCAGGACTTCACGATGGGATGGGATGTCATAATGATCTCGGAAGTGGTCTGCTCTTGTTCCATGGCCCTGAGTTTCAGTGGAGATCCATCTACAGTTTCCATTACCACAGGTGAGAGTTTCTTTGGATCTTAAACCCCATGCTTCTGAGCAAAGGGACAGGTCATTGAAATGCCACTCGCCCCGAGTAATACCATAGCTGAGGTAGATACCCATTGAGAGTTAACCAGGAACTTGAATGGGAAGGAAAGCAATGAGAGTCTTAGTTCTCTTTCTGATTATGAGGTGCATGATGAGATGGAATGGACAATGCTCTTCAGATACTCGGTCTTGAAGCAATGGATTCTTCATCTGAGGAGTCAGGATCCATGATGCTGCATCAATCTACGTGGTTCGGCTAGGGCAGTTGATAAGAAAGTGAGTCAGAATTTCCACAATAGAAGCATAGGCTTTCCGGAGCCGATGCATACTTCTTTCCCGTGCCTCACGCTTTAATATGGAATAGACTTGCATAGAACTCAATTCCTGATCTCTGTGGATCTTCCCTTGAGGTGCCTTGGGAAAGCTGACCAGGTGAAACGGCGGAAGGACTGTTGGTATCAAAATTTACAGTAGCCCACCTCTCCTGTCGTCGTTCAGAAAGTGGGTATCGATTCGGGATGCAGTGTTATTGAAGGCATCCAAATCCTAAGGGGCCTCTGCACTCGGTCCTAGTTCATCTTTACTGCACTGCATAGTCCTTTCCTAAAAATAGACAATTTCGCTGCGTCATTCCAGTTGGGTGTCGACTGCACCTCTTGAACTCATGGCATATCGGGCAACTGGGCGTTTGCCTTGGCGCAGGATAGTATTGAAGATTCAGCAGTTAGCAACCGCGAATTGGATCGTCAAACATCTGATCATGGCGTCGATGAACTCTTCCAGGTGATTTCAGCCCGGGCTTCTTGGTTTCAATTAAGGTCTAGCCCAGGCATGGCTTTGTGTGTCAGCAGCATAATGATAACAGGACCTGTTCGATTGTCGGTAGGTAAATTGCGCCAGGGTTGTGCGTTCGAAGTATAGCATTACATGATTGAGGAAAAACCCGGAACGTGTCTGCGATTCTCCGACCGAATGCTGTAAATGGGTGGCAATTTCGCTCATGCAGCACGAAGTGGTTGGTCCAGAGGCTTCTTGACTATCCAGGTGGACATCCGTGCGGATAATGCGCTGCACCGTTTCACGTAGTTCCTGAATTTGCTTGTCCTTACACTTGGATTAATTTTTTTATGGCCAGTCTTGCCTTCATTTGCGTACTTTTGTCTTTCAAATGCTTGCATCTCCGGTGCGCATGTTAGCCATAGCAGTTGAGCTGTTGATGCGAGCTTCCGGACTTCCCAGCCCCAGCGGGACTCCATTTTGTGCTTGAGTATCCTGTCACGTAATAGAGTGGATACAGCTGGAATCCAATGGCTTGACTGGCTTGAAAAACACATCGGAAGGCCAATGCAGACTGGAACCGGAGGCAGCAGAGATGTAGAAGGATCTAGCAAAGTCAGGAGGAAGCACAGTTGAATGACACGTAGGTATTAGAAGTTTGCTGGGTAAACCGACAAGGTGAGGAACTATCGGAATGCAAGTTCAGGCTAGAGGACGCACAGCAGGAGCTTAAACACAAACTCAAGCATATGAAGTAACAGGCTTGAGGAGTTTATATATGCTGACAAACAGGAAACAGGAAAAAAGAATGCAACCAGCTGAGACACGATCCACCATCTGACTGAGGGAAACTTAGGGCAAAACCAGTAAACAAGTCCAAGTCATAGCAGGAGATCCTGACAGGCAACAGGTGACTCAATTAGCCACCGGTTACAACCAAGGTAGGTAGAAGAGCATCCTCTGAACGCACTGTACGGCGACACTTTGAGGCAGATGGTCTTACAAGCAGCAGAAAGACCACACCGGGTGACACTCCTTTCAGCTAAGGAACAGGAAACGGAGGATCCAATTTGCCCAAGCTCATCGATATTGGACAGTAGAAGATTGGAAAAAGTTTGCCTGGTCTGATGAGTCTCGATTTCTGCTGCGCAATTAGGAGGGTAGGGTCAGAATTTGGCGTCAACAACATGAAAGCATGGATCCATCCCTGCATTGTATCAACGGTTACAGGGCTGGGTGGTGGTGGTGTCGATGGTGTTGGGAATATTTTCTTGGGCAACTCTTGGGCCCATTAGGTACAATTGAGCATCGTTTGCAAACCTTGTTGAAATCTTATGCCACGAAGAAATGAAGGAAGTTCTGAAGGCAAAAGGGGAGTCCAACCCGTTACTAGCATGTGTACCTAATAAAGGTGGCCGGTGATTGAGTGTTTTTATATTATGTGTATATATTAATATATATATATTTACACACACTTACACATATATATTTATATATATATTTATATATTAAATATATATATATATTTATATATATATATATAACTTTAGTTACACATTATACTATATTACTATATTATAAACATTACATTTTCATGTACATGTCATGGAGGATAGTGACCACTGACTGCCAGTCTTAACTGCCTCTGCACTTACCAATGCAATTCTTGAGGAGTGCGTCAATAGGAGCCGGCTGGTCAGATATAGTGAATTTAATCGCTGTTACCACCGTACTGCGAGTGTGTGGAGAACCTGGATATGGGCAGAACAAGTGAAGAAAAGATCATAAACACAGCACCTCTGTATGGAAATCCCATCACACGCCCAATATTCTTGTGAATAGACATCACCACTGTTGGACTGGGGTGCCTGGGCCCACAGGTGGAGTTGATTGTTGGGGCCAAACAACTACATGACTGGACACCTGCCTTTTGCTTTCTGCTTCTCTATCTCTGCATTTAACCCTTAAAAGAAGCCCTAGGTCTGCCATGTCCAGGGGCCCATCGGTGGTATCCCCTACTTGCCTAGAGATCAGCCAGGGCCATCTTACCCACTGGGCACACTAGGCAAGGGCCTATAGCAAATCTGTTGCGTGTAGAAAGCCCATCCAATTACGGTAAGTCCACACTAGACTTTTTTTTTTTTTTTTAGAAAATTGGCGATAAAGGCGCAAAAAACAAGAAACATCAAACCTTTTTGTTCAAAACAGACAGATATTTGTGTCTTTTTTATGCCAGAAAACTGGCATTACACCATTGTTATATTCCCCCCTTTGATTTCCAATATATTACTAGGGCTTGTTTTTTGGGAGACAACTTGTATTTTTGATACTACTAACTGATCTACCATACAATTTATTGGAAAACCAAAAAAGGTAAAAGGAAAATAAAGTAAAATGGAGAAAAACACACTATGACTCTGGTGATATTATATATTATTACACATTTTTACAATATTATTATGTTTTACAACTTGTAAAAAATAAATTTCAGAAACAATTTTCTTTGCATGGTAATTTTCTTATGTTGACTGACCTGTAAGGTAAGCTTAAGTTTTACTGCTTCCATTTTGGGGTACATACAACTTCTTACTTGCCATTTGGAGTAAATAACATTTTTGTATTGTTTATTTTTCATATAATAAATGGGAACAGGGGGGTGTTTTGAACTTATTTTTTTAAAGAAGTTTTCCCATTACAGACATTATGGCATATTGATAGGATATGCAATCCATGTCTGATAAGTGCAGGTCCACCTATCTTGAGAGTAGGCCCCCAAAAGTCTTCGAGCAGAATGGCGCAGCATTCTCTGTTCATTTCAGCAGGTGTTCCAAGTACAGTCGAACACACCTGATATCGTACTGTGGGGGGAGGAGGCCTTTCTGTATAACAGCTTAGGTGCCACTGCGGCATCTGACTAATTAAATGCCCAGGTTTCGAGTTATTTCTTATCCTGGCTGCTGTCGGTGGGTGTCAGCTTTATTTAGCATAGTCCATGTGTACTTCAAATATGTGGGACACAGCTACAATACCAAACACAGGTGCTATGGAAAGTATAAAACCAGATGTAAATGATAGGTTGCAGCTCATACCAAACACATTCAGTTGGAACAACAATATTCTTAATATCAATATTGACAGCCAAGATAACCATTTTTAACATCTGAGCATAATCACTGATCTGATATACTGTACCAAGCTGTGCCATGTGTGTTTGACATGTCACTGGATCAACACAGGAATGTTTCCATTCATTAATGACAAGCAAAGTATATTAGAATTAGAGCATTACACTGTCTAACAATATTATAATGTCTGAGACTGGACAACTACTTTAAGTTCTTACAGATAACAGGTAGTGTATCATTCTGTTGCCTCCACGCATCAAATCAAAACATGCAAAAATGTGGGCCTTGTAAACAAATATCTAATAAAACGTAACCGTCAATGTATATTAAAAATAAAAGATTTCCTTTACATTTCTATACTTACCCTACTAGACAGCCTATTCCTACCTGGCCAAAAGTAGGGTAACTGTCCTAAAAAGGGCGACCCCAGCGGGAACCTATCCCTCAATTAATACCCCTGTATCATGCTGCTCTCAGATACCTATACGCCAATGCAGAACTGACTGTTACATATATAGTTGTGGGGAAAGGAGAGGGCGCTGAAGCAATTAACACAAAAAGGTAGATTTCTATCAATATGTATATTATAATGGTATCCATCAACACCAAACATTAACATAATGGAACAGGATCAGTAATGGATATATAAACTGATATTTAACTGTACTGTCATGGTGGCAGGTTCACCCAATTTGTATGTAAACCACACCCTATTTATGAAACATGTCTGGACCATTGTAAAGTTAGCACTTCTCCCCCGTTGTCTCCTCCAGGCACCCTCATAGATTGGAAACTCTTGCGAGCAGGGCCCTCACACCTTGTGTCTCATCTGTAAGTAGCTTTCACTGTGTAATGTCTGTCTTTTTGTCTGTGCTTATACCCTCTACATTGTAAAGTGCTGCGGAATTTGTTGGCGCTATATAAATAAAGATTATTATTATTAACAGCCAAAAATACAGGCTTCCAACACCTTTCCCCTGTATATTGTACTCCAGTTCATCAGGGAACCCAAACCACTACCAACTACTGGTTGATTCTTTACATCTTTTAAAGAGAATCTGTCACAGGTTATGCCCTACTTGCTGAGGACAGCAGAAGCTAGTGACAGAGACACTCCGTCCAGGGCTGTGACCCTTATTCTGTAAGATGCAGCAGTTTCAGAGCATTTAGGGGGACATGTATGAAAACTGTCTAGGTCTAAGGCTGTCTTTGTTGCCCATAGATCCCACTCAGAGCTCCCCTTTCATTATTTCAGAGCACAATATGAAATTAAAGGGGAGCTCTGATTGGTTGCTATGGTCTTAGACCTAGCCAGTTTTCTTACATGTGGCCCTTAATGATCAAATCTGCTGCAGTATTCAGCCAAAGAGGAGTCAGTTTAATTCATGCCCCACCCACTTGAGGCTAGCCCCGCCCACCTCACAACTGATTAACTTATTGCTTTGAATCAGAAACATGTGAATAACTGTCAGGTGGGCAGGGCTATCATTGGGTGGGCGGGGCTAACACCTGCTCATGAATAAGCTGGACTCTTTTCTGGCTGTGAACTGCCAAATTTGATCATTAAAGGCTCTGAACCTGCAACATCTTACAGAATAAGGGACACAGTGCTGGAAACAGCATGTCTGCCACTAGCTTGTGCTGTGCTCAGCAAGGGGGACATAACCTATGTGACAGGTTCCCTTTAAGTATCCACAATGCTAAAGGGTAACTATAAACCCAAGTATATCCACAGATAGGTATAGCCGATATCAGTGAGAAACAAGACAAAAAAAACTGCATGTAGGGGAAGTAACAAAGATATCACAGATCCATTTCACGTAATACCGCTGAACAGCACATATGGGAACTATAAAGTTACATAGATTGTAAGGCCGAAAAAGAACAGACGTCCATCCAGTTCAGCCTATTGTCCTATGGTGATGATCTAGAGCAAGACAAAAACCCCAATGAGGTAGAAGCCAATTGTCCTCATTTTAAGGAAAAAAATTCCTTCCCGACTCCAATCTGGCAATCAGAATAAATCCCTGGATCAACGACCCTTAACCAAAATCCTAGTCACTATAACTTGTGATATTATTGCACCCTTTTTGAATTTTGCTAGTGAATTCACCATGACAAGTTTCTCTGGCAGTGATTTCCACAGTCTCACTGTGGAAAAGAATCCCATTCTATGTCTATCCTCAAGACCTAGAGGATGCCCCCTTGTTCTAGATACAATCCTGGCTATAAATAGATCATGCAAGAGATCTCTATATTGTCCTTTGATATATTTATACATATTTATTATGCCCCCCTGAAGCCATCTTTTCTCTAAATAACCCTAATCTTGCTAATCTTTCTGGGTACTGTAGTCCACCCAGTCCTTTTATTATTTTGTTTGTTGCCCGTCTTTGTACCTGTTCAAGCTCTACAATGTCTTTCCTGTGCACGGGGCCCCAAAAATGTAAAAATATTCATGTGTGGTCGACCAGTGTTTTTAAAATGGGAAATAATGTTCCCATCATACATCAATGCCCCTTTTAAATACCCCCCAAAATTTCCTATTTGCCTTGGCTGTGCTGCGCACTGGTTTCTACAATTAAGTTTACTGCCATCAGGTTTCCCCCAAGTCCTTTTTCCATTTTTCCCAGCGTTTTCCCTTTAAAAAAAATATGGAATGGTTTTTCCCTTCCATGTGCAAAAACCCTTTGCATTTATCGTGTTAACCTCATCTGCTACTTCTTGCCAGGCCCCCAAACTTAACCAGATTGGTTTTTAAAAAAACCCATTGTCTCTATTGTGTTGTAATCCCCCTGAAGGCTTTAACAAAAATATCAAAGAAATGGGCCCCCAAATACTAAAATTGGGAAAACCCATAGTAAAAAGGTCCAGTCGGTTGAAATTTAAATCACCCCCTTTGTTTTCTTCACGCCCCAGTAACTTCCCATTGCAAACATTTTCCCCCAGTCCAAGCATTTCATTTTACTTACCAACCTTTTAGGGGCCCCGTATCAAATGCTTTAGAAAAATCTAGCTATATGACATCAGTGCCTCACCCCGATCCCGTCAAGTAACCCCTTTGTAGATACCCAAGGATTAGTTTGACAGGGCCATCCTTCTAAACCATGCTGGAACGGGCTTTTTTTACATTTTTTTAGTGAGATACTCCCGGATAGCTTCTTAGAAAACCTTCAAACATTTTTCCTAAAAGAGGTTAATTACGGGTATGGGTTTCCCCGGGGGTTTTTTTTGCCCTTTTTTTTAAATTTTTTCCCCATTTGCTATGGCCCTCCTTTGGGGGCATCCCCGTTAATATAAATTCATAAAATTCTAATATTGCATAATTCCTTTTGGACAGGGGGTGTGTACCTGGACCCGAAAATAATAAGGCCTAATCCTGATACTATTTTTTGTAGTACAGTGGATTGGTGTTACATGTAATAATGCATAATCCATGCATCACCTGAGTTTAGCTGTTTGCACAGTCGCGGCAGGAGCTGTGCTGGGTTTACAAGTGTCAATTTCCCCACACATTCGGCTACCACGTTCCTGGTGCCTTCCTCTGCGCCCCCCCGCAGTGCTTAGTAACATTTCCCCCGTCTTCCCGGTTGTCTAGCTTTTTACTGGGAGAAAGGTGAGATTCTTTAAGGGGTAGGAGAAAGTTTTAAACTACCCCCAATTTCATGCAGCAAAAAGGGCAAAAAATCTGCAGGACTGCCCACACAGGTGTTTCCTAGGGCATAAGATGCTGCAGATTTCACCTCTTCACTAGGAGATGCAAAAGCTTCAAGGATAACATTCTTTAGCTCCTTTTGCTGGCTCCCCAAACTCCTTTCTACCCCCAAATTTTCCCAAAAGTCAAGATGAAACCCCTTTACGGATCTCCAAACGAGGATTTTTTGGTCTTGTAAAAAATTGGGGAAATGGAAGCAAGACCCCTTTTGGGGAAGTTTTGGCAAAAGTGGCCCACACACTTGGCCCACGAAGGAAGGCCTGCTTGTGAAGCGTAGACCCACCAGAGTGCACAGGACCTGTGAGTTGTTTCAGAAGATCTCCGTATCCAAGGTGAGGTGTGTGACTCATGACCAGTGCTGCAAAAAGGGGAAAGATTGAGGTAAAAAGCTCCCCCTTAAGAGAGGGAGTGTAGGGCTGAAAAAGTTGGGGAAAATTTGGGGGCATATTTTGGGAAAAGGGAGGCTGGATGAGCAACCCCAAATGGTAAAAAAAATAAGAGTTTTGACCCAAAATGATGTCAGATCGCCAGAAGAGATGGAAGTTCCCCCAGCACAGGCTCCAACATGGCAGGGGTTTGGGAGTTTGTAATTCCACCAGCCTTTAAAAAAGGGCAGATACAGTTCCCAACCTGAGGGCTCTCTGGTTTTTACGTAGGAAAGAAGCCAGAATTGGCAGGGCATCCTTTAGTAATGGCCGTAAGTCAATCTTGAGAGGAGATCCTGCAATGAGGGTGAGAACTTTCACAGCTGTGAGTCTTGTAATTTCATTGCGTAGACGTTCAAGGATGAGCTGGAGGGTGGATGGGAGATCATTCCCCAGCTGGTCTCCAAGATGACTTATGAGATGACCCATACAAGACAAAGCCCTTTTCCCTTTTTTCCTGGTCTTATCTGTTGTTGTAGTTTCAGGTGGCCCCGAATAGTCTTTTTGGGATAGGGCAAGGCTGGATACCTTGGGGTTGGGCAGTGGTCGGATCACTCTTACCAGTTGTTGAGCAACCAGCAAGGCTTCTGAGGTGATCTTATAAAAGGGGTCAGAAATACAGGCGACCACTGGAGGTAAGAGGGCTGGAAGGTGAGGCTGGAAGCATTCTGGGGGATGGCAAGTGAGAAAAAAGGGAGGAAATTAGGTATCCAGGGATATTGGAGCTGCTGCCTTTGTCCACCAAGGAGAACACAAGACCTGTAGGAGAAAAAACAATAAGGTCACTTGGTAAGAAAAGAAGACGACTCCACTGATTGTTTGCTATGTATAAGGTGGCTGCTTGATGAATAGGAATCATACCTGGAACCAGTGCAGGGATATGTTGGGAGAGACAGCCAGGAAGGGCACTGGTCAGTTCTGTGAGAACTGCAAAACATCCTTGACGAGACTTGATGCTCTTGTCTCTTAGGAGTTTTTGGAGGGATTTCATTACCAAAGGAACCTATGGAAGAGGGACAGCAATGTATAAAAATTTAGGTGTTTTCATTGATTTATAAATTAAGGTTTTACAATTTCCCTTTATTGAAAAATCTCGCCCTTGAAAATTTTTAAAAGGGAAAAACCTGTCACATAGGTTATGCCCCCCTTGTTGGGGACAGCACAAGCTAGTGTCAGACCTGCTTTTCCAGCGCTTGCCCTTTTTATTCGTAGAGCTGTAGTTTTAGTGCTCAAATCTCGTTTTTCAGAAAAAAGAGTATTTTGTTTTCATCCCCCCCCCATCTGAGGCTGCCCCCCCCTGAACGAAAAAACCTATTATTTGAATAGGTTAAAAATTTTGGCTTACACCTGCTCAAAAATAAGATATGATCTTTAAAAATTTCTCTAAAACCAACATCTTAAAAAATAAACACTGTATCATCCATTTTAAAAAGGGAAAATGTGAAATTCTTCCAACTTTCATTTTATTTTTGAAAAAAAACTTATGCAAATCATGCATACCAAACCAATTCAGCAGTCCATCAGTAGATATTTGGTATCAATCTCAATATTCATTTAAGTCAAAAGTGTTTCCCATGTAGCAATTTCTTGTAATCACAAACACCTCAAATTGTCACTTTTTTTTTCCATTAAAAGTGGATTTTACAGTGTATAAAAGTATTATAAAGACTGTGCATTTCTCATATTAAAGGCAATTGATTAATCTTGTGTAAAGAGGGGAGTGGGGACCCTAGTGATGCCGTCATCACAGTAACCATAAAGTAGCTTAACAAAAAGGTGTGTAGTGATAATTAATACAGTGGATGTGCTATGAATTAGGAGACAGCAATTTGTTTTGCCACCTGTATTTGGTCACCTGCTTCTGCAGAGCACTGAGCAGACTGTCCCCCTTGTCTGGGACCTCTACATTCGGCCTGTAACTGTGAGAACATCGCGTCTGCCTCAGCAGAGCATTGTATGCAGAGAAGATGTCCGCCTTCACATTCTCTTCTCTTTCCTTAAATCGTGAAATGATGGCTGGAGCGGGTTTTTCTATAAAAATCTGGAGAAGATAGGTTGGGAGTGATCGAGTTCCCAGGGCCCTTGGTGCTGAGCGTCTCACTTTCCAGCTCATATCATCATCATCGCTGTATTCTTCTTCACTCTCTATAGAGACCAAACCAGCAGCAATCATTCATCATTAAGTAGCTACAGTCAAACATTACAGTTCACATCAATTTTGCTTTTCATTGGGAAGTTTTAATAATTGACTTTGTCCATAGGGGGCGTTTTTTAGTAATTTTTACTTTGTCCTAGGAGACAGTATTTATAATTATACTATTTTCATGAAGGGAGTATTATGGGGAGTTATATTTTTGTCTAGGGGGTTTGTATTATAGTATTTTTTTATTCTTGTCATAGAGGCAGTTTTATGGTAGTTATATTCTTGTACATGGGGTCGTATTATAGTAATTTATGTCTTTTCCATAAGGGGCTTTTTCAGTAATTAACTCTTGTCCATAAGGGGCGTATTTTTAATTAACTTTGTCCAAAGGGGCGTGTTAAAGTAATTATCCTTTTCCCTTTAAGGGGCGTATTATAGAATTTTACTTTGTCCATAGGGGTAATATTTTTAGTATAATATCCCGGGATAGGGGCCTATTATAATTTTAACCTTTATCAAAGTTATATAGCTCAGGACATGGGAGATGTTAAATGCTTTTGTGTCAAAAAAGACAAAAGTGTTATAGGACTGATACATTGATTGGTTAGCCAGAATAAATATATTTGCTACCCTTGGGAGAAAGACATTCTTCACCAAAAGTTTCAAAAAAATATAAAAGAGACAAATTTAAAAAAAATGCTACTTTAAAGCTACTTCCTTTCTGTTAAAAACTTTCAGGGGCATGTTTGTATTTTGAGTTTTTTTTTTCATATGTATTGCTCTTATTTTAAAACGGAAACAGCTAGTCGCACACCCAAACCCTAAAATTTTATCTGGTGATACTAAATTTCAATAAAAATTATTTTTTTTTGGTGTTGGGTTAGGCGGGAAAGGGCATGTCCCCCCTCACGGGTTTTTTGCTGTCGGATTTAAGACTTTTTTTTTGGATTTGAAACTGTAATGTAAAGGCTGTCAAATTTCACTTTGACTTTAGGGAAAAATCCATGAGCATCCCATGCATGAATTTTGCCCCGGGAAAGGTTTTCTAAAAACCCCCACGTTCGAAAAACTTACAACTGTCATTTTTCCCCCCAGTTTTCGCAGAACAGGGAAATGTGGGTGAAAAGGGGGAAAGGGCTTGAATCGCAAAACCGCGGATAAAACCCGCTCCCTGCGTGCAAAAAAAAAACCAAATACCGGTGGGGATTTTCCCTACCGTATTTGGTCTCTGCCGTGTAAACGCACCCTAAGACATAGACAATATATGGAAAGTTCCCTGTGTATTAAAAATGTCACCTCAGTACAATAACCTTTCCATGGCTACAGGAGGAGTTTTTAGTAACTTGCACAATCAAATCTGTAGCATACTTCCCATATATTACAATACTCACAAAAGTTGGGTATAAAAAAAAACCATCTCTCAAAATTTTGAATCCATGTCCCAAAAGTTTCGTATTTTTTGAAAACTTGCTGTCTCTAAAAAGGGCGAATGCAAATTCACAACAAGGCGTTTGATCCCCGAATCGGCAAAAACTTTGAGGATCAATTTTAAATGGATTTAAAAAAGTCCTCCTCATCATGGTTCCCAAATTTTTTATCATGAAACCCAAGGCAACACTTACAAATTGATCACAGTATCTCGCATTTTGGGGGTTCAAGCGAATGTTTCAACGAATGGCCACTGAGTTAGAGTTTACGGAGTAATCCAGATTGCAACAAAAATACAGAAAGGCAAAGAAGTGGGCGCCCTTTGGCTTAATCACACACTGATGAATGCCATAAAAAATCCCGGGAGTTTAAGGGGGGGTGAGAGGCAACCAAGGGGTAAATCGCCTTTTGTAACCGTTTACATTTTCTGGGGGTTGTGGATTCTTCTCTGGTCTGCAGGGCATAGCTTACAATGTTGCGGTATCATTGTGTTTGTACCAAAAAAATTATTCTTTGCTTTCGTGCATCCAGTATAATGGACATAACCCAAAAAAAGCTTTTCCTAAATATGAAAGTGATTTGAGGTTCCAGCAGCTTTTTTCTGGCTGTTATTTTAAAGGGATTTTCTTTTTTTTGTATTATTTATTGCTCTTTTTCTTTAATCTTAAATTTGTATTATTTGTGGTAAAATTTTGGGGTTTGGGAACCAAATTCCCCAATTTTTTCACAACGGGTTTTTTAACATAAAATGGCCATCCTGGAACCAATAACCCCTTTCCTGACAGCTGGCCATAATGATATGGCTCTAGGTTTTCCTAAGCCTTCCAAAAGGCATAACTTTTTTTTTTTTTCCATCTACATAGAATATATTGGTTTTTATTTTGGGGAAAAATGATTTTCTAGTGGTGCATTCTATACCACAAAATTAATGGGAAATGAAAAAAAATTGTAAGTGGGGAAAAAATTGGGGAAAAAAAAACAATTAGCCCTGTTTTGAAAGGTTTTGATTTTAGGGGTTTCACTCTGTTAAATGTGTGTTATCTGTATTCAAAGGGATACGTTTCTGGAAATCCCAAAAGATGTACAGCTGAGTGTACTTTTTTTTGGTCCCATTTTGGGATAAATAAACTTTTTTGATCATTTTTAAACCCCAATTTTTAAGGGTTTTTTAAAAAAAAGCAATTTGGTTTTTTTGGATTTTTTTTTCATCTAGGTGCTAGTGTATGGGAAAAACGAGCATTTTTGTAAAAGCCAAAAAGGAGGGTGTTTTCAAATTTTAATTTTTTTTCCCTTTTTAAAAGAAAACCCTGTCACATGGTTGGCCCCCCCTTGCTGGGGCACAAATAGTTCAGCCTGCTGTTTCCAGAACTGGGCCCCTTATTGTGTAAGATGTGCATTTTTTTAAAGCATTTCCCCCCTCAAATTTTATTCATGAGTATGTTTTAGTCCCCCACCAAAGGTTAGCTCCCCCCATTGCCTTTTTACATGTTTCTATTTAAAAAGGTTAGTCATTTGGGGGGAGGGGAAACCCTCAGGTGGGGGGGGTTTAAAAAAAGGACACACTGAAGGACTCTTCGAATGACCTTCTGGCTGAAAACTGCAGATTTGAGCTTAAAATACACAAAAACACGCATTTACAGAATAAGGCCCCAGCGCTAAAAAACGAGTCTGACACTAGCTTTGTTCCTCACAAGGGGGCTTAACCTATGTGACAGGTTCTTTTAAGTTTTTTTTTTGTCAAACAAAGAAAAAAAGGTGTTTTAAAGATGGCGTTTTTCATTTCCTTTTCAGGGGGGTTTTATACAAGGGGGCATGGGGGGTCCCGTGCGTATGGAGTCAATGAAAACGATACGGTGAAGCGGGCTATTTCCCCTGTTGTTCTGGCGGGTGTTTGCAGTACAGCTCAATCGTCATCTATGTAGCGGGTTGTGGAGTAATCCCGCTACATAGAACCTTACTGGCACCATGACGTATGGATATGTACATTTTAGCAGATTTTCTGAGTAATAACAAAGTAAATACGAGACTCCTTAAAAGATAGTGGAAGTCATGTTTAGCTCCTTCTCCCAGCCACCTGCAGTGATTGACAGCTTTCCCTGTATCAGTGTGTATACAAAGTAAACTGTCAATCACTGTATATGGGTGGTGTCAGCAGTACTTTCAGTTTCACTTTTTAAATGTTCTCTGCCTTGATTGAGCATCAAATCATATAAACCTATATATCACAGAACTCATCTTATTTCCCTTTATCATATCCTGCCCTCAGATAGGTCAGCAAAGATCAGTTGACAGATTCCCTTAAAAAATGGGGTTAAGGGTGACAGCCAGTTTCTAGCAATAATTTTAACAGCAGGAAAAAGAGGGAAAGGTGGGAGAAAGTATCACATACACAATAGAGGCTGTATTATAGTGTTAATTCTTTACTTTTACACGACAGTATTATAATAGTTATATTTTTGTCTGGGGTTGTTTTTTGTAGCTTTAAAATTTATAATGTGGGGCAGTTTTTATAGTTGTTATGTATATTTTTAAAACAAGGGAAACGTATTAGGGTTGTTAACAGGGGCAAATTTGGGGCGCATTTTGGCGTTTTTTGCATTTTACGGCGGATGCGTGCTGAAATTATGGTAAACCCATAGTTTTAGAAAACCCCTTATGGATTACGTCCTCCCCCCACTCGTACAATACGATCGTATTGTACGAGCAGGGAGATAATTGAATACACGCCGCGACTAATGCATGTCAATGGGGCCGGTGGGCTGCTGGCCCCCCGTGAAGGGGGTACGCACTGTCACGCGACTCCCAAATCACCGGCCGTGGAACAAAACCTTTTTAGTAGTTATTTCTTGCACTAAAGTATTATAAATATATACTGTATTTTTAATGTGGGGGGCAAAATATTACAGTAGTTATATTTTGTACATAGGAGGGAGTATTAAAGCAGTTATACTTGTACATTGAGGGCATATTATAGAGTTTATTTTGTAATGGAGGGAGTATTTTTTAAGTAGTTTTTTTGACTAGGAGGTAGTTTATAAAAGATTTAAAATTCTAATAAAACCTATTTTTTTCTGGGCCCCCTACTCTTTTTATCTACACTTTGGTCGGGTAATAAAAGCATTGCATGGCTTTAATACCTCTGTATGTGACGATACCCAATTACTTCCGGCCAGAATTAACTCTTTTCTCCGGATCCTGCTGTCTTTTGTCCATATCCCTTCTTTCCCACGTCTCCCGAAGCTAAACGTGGGGAAAAAGAATTCATATCTTTCCCCCATCCACTTATCCCTCCCCCCTGATCTCTCTACAAGTCATGGTACACTCTCTCACCAGCTCCAAAAGTCCGCGCCTTGGGATAACCTTGATCCATTGTCCTTCAAACCCCCACATCCAAGCCCTCACCTCCACCCGCCGCCTCACCCGAAAAAATATCCCCTATCTGTTCATTCCTTTAAATTCGAAAGCACAAAAATGCTGCCTTCCCCCGTCTCTCAGCCCCCCAAACTGCAACATCCCTTTTCGTGGCCTCCCAGCTACCCCTCCTCCCCCCCCAATCCATCCTAACTCTGTGCCTCTTAAAACTATCTCTCCTTTTATCCCCTGCCCCTCCCCTCTGCCAATCCCTTCACGGCTACCAATCTCGCGAATTTTCATTTCAAGTTGCAACCCGACCTACAAGGTTTCCATGACCATTCCCCCATACATCTCTGCTCTAATCCAGAAAACTCCCCTCAGCAAACCCCCTCCTCACGGACCTTTCCTTGTTCCCTGTGTCAAACCCCCAAAACAACCATCTCCAAGACTTCTCCCGTGCTTCCCCCCAAATTGGAATCATGCCCCAAAACCAGACTCTCCACCCCCTCTCCCAGCCTCAAAAGCAACCTGAAAAAACCCCTCTCTTAGGATTGCCTTAAAAAACAATAACCCTCTGTCATACACTATCCACAACCAGTTGCCCCTTTACCCTTTTGCCCTTTTCCCCCCTTCCTTTTTGAGTGTAAGCCCTCTGGCGGGGCCTTTCCTTCGTACCATTGTTATTAGTTAAAATTTTTTCACCTTTGTACTTGTTTGACCTTTTATTTTGAAACCCGATGTCGCGTCTGGAACCAAGGGGGCCAAAAAAAAAATAATAAAAATAAAATAGTTCATTCAGTATTATAGTAGTTACATTATTTAATATTAGGCAGTTTTAAGGTTTTTATTGGAAAAAAATAGCGGGAATTGTTATAGTAGGTATTTTTGTACAAGAGGGGGGTATTATGTACTTATATTTTTGATGGGGGGCAGTATTTTAATTTAATTCTTTTTAAATAGGGACAGTAATTTTAAAAAGTTACTTTTGGAAAAAAGGAACCAGTTTTATTATCGTTAGATTTTTGTATATGTGGACAATATTATACTAGTAATATTGCTGTATTTGGGGACAGAATTATACCAGTTATATCATTGTCTATAGTATAAATAGGTAATACCTGGTTCTTCCTCACTTTCTGTCTCCATGGTCTCCTCCTCTTCTTCACTGTCATAGTTATAGTTAGGGTCATAAGCAATGTACTTCAGACACAAATCAGTAACTGTGGGGACATAAGGTGAGATCTCTTTGGGGCAGCGTCGGATGAAGGAGTCCAGTGCCTGGAAACACTGCTCCTGCAGTTCATCATCTTCAACTTTACAGAACCCCACCACTAAAGGTACAATTCTCTCCAGATGTGGCCCTGGAGAAAGAGTATATAGAATAATGAGAAAATACACTTTTAAACTCATTTTGTGCTTTCACAAGTTTTATTTAGATGGTGCTATGTAAAGGTGGGAAAAGAAACCATGATGATATATCATTCCTCCCTCTGCAGTAAAATCATTGGTCCTCCTTTACCCCTCTGTGTCCTGTGCAAACTTACACGGCCCCAAAACTGAATTAGTTCTAGTGGTAGATGTTGATTCATTTTTTTTCATTTCTGCACCGATTTCCACAAGTTTTTGTAAAAGATTTTCCCTTGCGGATTGCACCAAGTCCCCCGTGCCCAAAACAGCTCCTTTCCTTTTTGCCGACAGGACTGGTGAGCTGGGGTAGGAGACAGCTCAGGATGGAGGAATGGAAAGAGGGGGCTCTCCCAATCTCTGAAAACTGGAAAAGGTGAATGGAGCCGCATAAAGAAACCCCTAATAATATCTCACTTCCCAAAAATTTCCGAAATTTAAACAAAGCCCCAGCTGCACTCGCATCTCGCTTTCCTATAGCTCCGGTCAGTTGTCCTGTGATTTTTCTGCAAACATTGGCGGCTAAAGACGAGCCTGTAGAAAAACAATAGAGAAATTAAATTGTAAATACTGTATATTGCATTACTTCAAATACTGAGCCTGAGTTACAGCCTTCATTTCTGTACTCACTATTCTGTTGGTGGAGTCACTGTGTATGTACATTACTTATCCTAAACTGTAGGGCGTTGCTAGGCAGTTTTATCCGGGGCACAAGCGCCGGATAAAACTGCCGGTGCCCCGAACCTCGCCGGGCCTCAGGCCGCTGCTGTGGGCCTGGAGTGCCGATGGTCTGTTCAACTGAATGCACATACAGCCGAGGGCTTCCGTGGAGCAGAGAGCGAGCGCTCCCTGCTCTGCAGAGTAACCTGGCGAGCTAGCACAGGCAGCTAGAGTATGTCATCATGCTGCCTGCGTGGCTTGATGACATCAACGCTGCCTGTACCAGGAAGAAGAAGGGGCCAAGCAGGAGCAGTGTAAAGGTGAGTGCAGTCATTTTTTAATTTAGTACCCTGCCTAGCTATAATGGGGACCATGTTACCCTGCCTAGCTATAATGGGGGCCATGTTACCCTGCCTAGCTATAATGGGGGCCATGTTACCCTGCCTAGCTATAATGAGGACCATGTTACACTGCCTAGCTATAATGGAGGCCATATTACCCTGCCTAGCTATAATGGGGGCGATGTTACTCTGCCTAGCTATAATGGGGGCCATGTTCTCCTGCCTAGCTATAATGGGGGCCATGTTACCCTGCCTAGCTATAATGGGGAACATATTACCCTGCCTAGCTATAACGGGGGCCATGTTACCTGACTAGCTATTTAATGGGGGCCAATGTTACCCTGCCTAGCTAAAATGGGGGCCATGTTACTCTGCCTAGCTATAATGGGGGGCCATGTTATCTTGCCTAGCTATAATGGAGGCCAGGTTACCCTGCCTAGCTATAATGGGGGCCATATTACCCTGTCTAGCTATAATGGGGGCCATGTTATCCTGCCTAGCTATAATGGGGGCCATGTTACTCTGCCTAGCAATTTACTGCGGCCATATTACCTGCTTAGCAATTTACTGGGGCCATATTACCTGCTTAGCAATTTACTGGGGGCCATATTACTTTCCTAGTAATTTACTGGGGCCATATTACCTATCTAGATATAATGGGGGCCATATTACCTGCCTAGCAATTTACAGGGGGCCATATTACCTACTTAGCTATATACTGGGGGCCATATTACCTACCTATATATATATACTGGCATCCATATTACCTACCTAGCTATATACTTGGGTCCATATTACCTGCCTATCTATACTTGAGGCCCTATTACCTGCCTACATATCCTGGGACTCCTACCGTGTTTCCCTGAAAATAAGACATCCCCTGAAAACAAGACCTGGTGCAACTTTCTTCAAGCTTAGAAAGGCCTCCCTTGAAAATAAGACCTAGCAGATGTCATTGCTGCAGCTCCCCCCCATGCTATACACTGTTCCTAAGGGTGAGCGGAGTTCAGTGAAAGGTGTGGTGGGGCGTCATGGGTGGTCTCAAGTCGTGCCCACGCCGAGAAACAGCCCTGGGACAATACAGGTTTGATGAAACCTGTATTGTGTTAGAAGGGGACGAAGGACCTGTCCTGGGACCACATGTGACCGATGTCACCGCAAGTCCTGATCTTCCCTGGTGAGGACACAAAGATTAAACCTCCGAGAGAGGCAGGCGGGGGGGGGGGGAGACAGAGCAATGATACTGACACACACATCTCACAGGATGGCTGATGGGGCATGCTAGGACTTCTTTTCCCACAGTCCAGCATTGTACATTGCCATCCTTTTGAGATAAGTCATTTTGGTTGCCTAAATGTCCATTATTATTATTATTTATTTTAGAGCGGCATTGATTCCAGTCCATTGCGTGTATATATAGTGTAGAATGCTGGGACTTGTGGTTCTGTATTAGCTGCCTCATGCAGCTGATAAGAAACTACAAGTCCCAGCATGTAGATTCTACACCTATAGACTAATGAGATTAGTACATGTAAGCAACTATCAATTACAAAGTTCAGTATAATTAAGTTATGAAATAAAAAGATTTATATACACACAAGGAACAAATATCTCATCACACTGTGGTAAAGCAACCTCAGGTGGTCACATGTTTTTGCCACTAGGTGGAGTAAAGCAGGATACCTGCAAGCGATATGTCATCATCAAGGTTACCTGGCCTTGGTGAGGTAGGAGCCATTCATGTATGTTGTCAGCCACAGTATGTGGTGGGCAGCTGTCTTTAGTTAGTATGGTTGTTTCAGCTGATCCTGGACGGCTCTTACTGGGAGTAGGCAAAGTGTTGGGTGGGTGCCTACTCCCCGTGTTCCAGAACAGGGATTTGGTAGGTCTCTGGAGACCTATGAAAAGCCTGTTCCTCCATGTGATCAAGGGGTGTGGTTTCTACAAGGAGTTTTGAACAGCACTGCTGAGAAGAAGACTCTTACCCCCAGGCTTGAGGCAAGCAGGTGGCTGACTTCAGGAAGCCGGACCCAGCAGTGGCTGGTAAAAGTAAAAGTTTTTGTTGCTCTGGCAGTAGGCCAAGACCACGGTTATAGAGGAAGTCTCTAATTTTTAGTTAGTTGCCAGACGGCCAAGGATTTATATTTTCTGAAACTTGTGCTGGAAGAATAAAGCTGGCTGAGGCCAGTGATGGACAGAAACTGTGTGGTCCTTGTGACATATGTGCCAAACCCTTTACCAAGGGTAACCCCGGAGGTGTGTGGCTTTAGCAGCAGGCTCCACACCAATGTGAACAGGCACGTGGCAATAGAGCACATGCGGTTTTATCCGCATGTCTGTGATGACTGCGGGAAAGGGTTTTCTGGCATGTTATAATATAGTCATAGTATAATAATAATAATAATAAATAATAATAATAATAATAATAATAGTCAGAATATAGTAACCCCGGAGCTGTCCAAGATGGTGTCCATTCGCTAAGCGAGTGCTTACAATACATACTGCCATCATACTGTTAACAAACAAACCCCACTATACCAAGCCCAACATTACTAATCATTTTCCTATATAAAGACCAAATTATACTCCCAGAACATTACCACCTACTACCACCACACAGTGACTAAATAATACTGCCACAATACTATTACTGAATAAAGAACACTATGCAAAGATCAATGCTACTACCATACAGTGACCATATAATGGTAGATACCAGTTCTACATGGGCGTTCTGTACATAATTTAAGTTACAGGTGATGACATCTCTCATTAGAGTTAATGCCATGATGACTTCTAGCAGCCACCATTTGTGTCTCTAAAATTTTCTGCACAAAACCTTAGGCTCCCCACTTTTCCAGTACCTTACCTATCCTTACTTAGTATTTATATACACCACTATTTGGTAGGTAGACCCATCTTAGTACTAAGTATGTAACCCCCTTGATTAGTTAGGTAGCCCCCACATTAAGCTGATAGTTATGTAAGTAAACCCCCTGTTTTAGGTAGGTAGCATCCACAAATTAGATAAGCCAGTAGGTGGGCAGAGTCCCCACCACCCCTACATAGTTAGGTAAACAGAATGTTGCAGGGTCCTCCATAAGTTATTTATTTCCCATAATATACTAAATTAAACTCATCTCTCCAGTTCCCATACGCAACAGCCAGCTGTTTGAGCACCAACATACTTATTTGTTGCCTGCAGATTCTCTGTCGCAGACCTAGAGCAGTATGTGGTCCACAAGAGTAAATGACAGAGTAGACCAGGCATCCTCAAACTGCGGCCCTCCAGCGTTGGAAACAATTACAATCCTCCATTATTCCCACTAATTAAACAATTTTTCATAAATGCCATGTTTGGGAATTCTATTTTTCCTCAACTCTGGAGGGACCACAGTTTGGAAGATGACTGGAAGGTAGACAGTGCATGTCTTTCCTCTGATGTTTGTCATCCTTGCCCATAGGCCGCTGGTGTTTACCTGAGCTTGCTGCAGGAAGTTCTGATATGACAGTCTTTAGCCCAATGCTGCAGATATCCCTTAGCTGTTCTTTCTCTGATAGCATGTTACTACAAAGGGTATCCACGATCGTCTCCACCTGATGTTCTTTTACTTTTCCTACCAGAGGCCCCAAGCTGGAAAAAGTCAAAGAAGAAAAAATAACATTCACATCCAGCAAGAGATGAAAGACAGAGTCATTAAAAGCCAAGCTTGTGTGATCTGTAACTGACTGGATGTCTTGTAAGTGTGGTGGTTGTTGGAAGTCAACCATGGGCAATGATGAGCTGTCGTAGAACTGAACTGTGATATTAATGATGTTAGATTGCTGCTGGATGGTGTCCACCTGTGACTGGACAATATACATCTGCACATAGATGAATCTCAGTGATGACTGTACTGTGGGAAAAGGTAGATATAAGTTAACTAGAAATTTATGACGGAGAACCAGGAACCTCAGCTGTGAATGTATGGTGGAGAACTAGAGATAGATGAAGTCCAACTGTGAACGTATGGCGGAGAAGTGGGGATAACTGGACCTCAGCTGTGTTTCTATGGGAACTAGAGATTGAGGAACCTTAAAGGGGATTTGCCAAGAGGCCAATTATCTACCTCCTGTCAGCACGGGAGCAGGATAAACACCAATCACGCTGAGTCATGAAACTGCAGGGGAGCGAGGGAGGGGGCGAGTGAGGACTCCACGGGAGCGTCTCAAAACTTCAGTGAAATAATAACAGTACAACAGTGGATTCTCAATACAGCAAGACAGCCTCAGACTGCACTGTCTACC
This sequence comes from Phyllomedusa bahiana, assembly GCA_025379985.1. Lineage (NCBI taxonomy): Eukaryota > Metazoa > Chordata > Amphibia > Anura > Hylidae > Phyllomedusa > Phyllomedusa bahiana. The sequence goes on along the minus strand of JAODAL010018067.1, from coordinate 11,367 downwards.
CGGTGCCTTAAGAGCTCATTCATTTTGCCTGTCATCAGATAAGAAGTGTTTCACGCAAGCACGGCCTGTCAGCTCCTGGGTCGTGACTAGGGAAAGCTTTGAGGTAACTAAGGGGGATTGAGAAATGCTGTAGCTCTCAGAGTTTTCACTTTTTTAATCACATATATTTAGAAAAGTGATTAAATACCCATTTTGGAGGTTCCCACGTCAACATTACATGGTGGCAAAACCCCTTTAATGGTGAATATATTGTGGAGAACCACAGATAAAGGAAGTTCAAATGTGAATTTATGGTGGAGAACTTAAGATGAGTTAACCTCAACTGAGAATTTTTGGTGAAAAACTGGAGACAATGTGATCTCAACTGTGACTGTATGGGAGAGAACTGGAGATAGAGTGACCTCAACTATGAATGTATGGTAGAGAACTGGAGCTTCATGTGTTAAAACTATCTAGGTCTAAGACTTACTTTGTTGCCCATAGAAACCAATCAGAGCTTCCATTTCATTTCATATAGCGCTCTGAAAAAATGAAAGGGAGCTCTGATTGGTTGCTATGGGCAACAAAGAAAGTCTTAGATGTAGACAGTTTTCATACATGAGGCCCATAGTGATCTCATCTGTGAATGTCTGGTGGAGAACTGGAGATAGAGTGACCTCAATTGTGAATGTATGGTGGACAACGGGGGCTAAAGGGACCAATAGCAGTAAATGTATGGTGGAGAACTGAAGATAGGTTAACCTCAACTGTGAATGTTTGGTAGATAACTGGAGAAAGAATGACCTAAACTGTGAATAGATGCTGGATAACTGGGGATAAAGTGACCTTAGCTGTGAACCAGTGGTAGTAAGCTATGGAAAGTAAAAGTAATTAAATAAACTTTTGCCCATAGCAACCAATCAGAGTGCCCCTCTCATTTTTCCAGAGCACTATATGAAATGATAGGGGCACTCTAATTGGTTACTATGGGCAACAAAGTGAGTTTTAGACCTAAACAGTTTTTAAACTTATATCAGGTAATTCTATTCTACATGCGTCTAGTTCACATCCCCAGCATGTCATTCAAAATGTACCAGTAGGTGAACTGATAAAGGCTAAAAGAAGAGAAAAACATTATAAACAGACGTTTAATCAACAGGGGATACAAAAAGGGCATTCTACAACGAGTCAATAACATAGTGGATAAAAGGAGTAGGAGAGATCTGTTACATCAGGTTAGAACTACAGATGTTGGAAAAACATTCAATATGTTTTATAACCCAATATAGTGCACAATATCAAGAAATAATAAATATTATTCAAAAATATTTGCCATTGTTATCCACACACCCGCTTTTGCATGATATTTTACAATCCGGATGTAAATTTAGACCAAGGAAATCTCAAACCCTAGGTACTCTAGGAACCATGTGTATCGATTCCAGTGGAATAAAAGATAATTCCACTTGGTTAGCAGTATAGGGATGATATAAATGTGGTAGAAACCTTTGTGGTTTATGTCAATATATGACTACAACAACCAGTTTTAGGTCAGAAATTACTAATAAAACATACAAAATACGGTCATTTTCAAATTGTCAAAGCGATCATGTTGTTTACACAATTTCTTGCTCCACATACAAAATGCAGCTTATTGGATGTACTATCAGGCATTTGAGTGCTAGAATCCGCAAACACATTTATGATGTCACATATCCTGGTATTAAAGGGGTTTTGCTAAGAAGTGAAGTTCCTTACCTCTTTTCTGCTCAGGAGAGAAGAAAAACAAAGCATGAAGCTGTAGGGGGGAGAGGGAGGAGGGGTGATCAGAGAGCCAAGAAGCAGGGAGCGTCTCTAATGTTTACTCAAATAATAACATTACAACCAGTGGATTCTCTTTACAGCAGACAGCCTCATATAATGCACTTTTCTCCACAGTCCCTTGCAAGCTCCTTCATGTTCCCTGTCATCACATAAGAAGTGCAAACACACAAGCGCAGCCAGATCAGCTCCCATCAGTGTCCTGGTCCTGTCTAATGTAAACTTTCAGGAAACTAAGGGTATCTGATTAAGGCTGTAGCTCTCAGAGGCTTCACTTTTTGTAATCACATATATTTCGAAAAGTGATTAAATACCCATTTTGGAGGATCCCACATCAACATTTAAGAATATCTCTGGAGCATCTAAGCATTTTCGAGAGGTGCATTTAGGCGACTTATCTTCATTTAATGTTACTACTTAGCGTAAACACACAAACCAATGCATGGAGTAGATTGGAAGAAGCTTCTTTATGAACCGGGAGGCTTTTTGGATCCTAACATTAGATTCTGGGTTTCTTAGGGGATTAAATTTTAAATCAGATCTCCTTTCTATAATTTAGTTGACATATTTATTGAGTGGACAAGCACATCTTTTATAAAATTTACTGTTTCTAACCTGATTATAAATGGTTAATACGTACCTTTCTGTGCCCGACACTCCTTGATTATGGGAGGTATACATGTGTTTTTTGAGAATAGCATTATTGTTACAACTAAGAGCCAGCTGCATAGCTTGAAATGTATAGATTTTACTATGTCCTGTCTTCTATTTGTTGTTCATTTTATTGAAATTGTTTTAAAATAAGGATTACAATAAAAGTGTGTTTTTATTTTTTTCTGCGGATGCTGGAAATCAACTTTTGTACTATACAAGTCCAGTTACCGTGCCTTCGGCCGGGTGTCTATTCCCTGCACCGCCCAAATTTAATCACACAGAAGTGAATGCCGATATGAAGGAGGAACGGTCAACAAGTGGTGAGCGGATTTTTTGTCTCTATTACTTACTTAACTGTGAATGAATGGTAGAGATCGGTAGCTAGATGAACCTCAAGTATGTGTGAGTAGTACTGAGTTAGAGAAGATAGATTTATATATAGTATAAGTGGTAATCATTGAAAGGCGACATGACAGTAAAGACTATCAATCACTAGAAGAAGGTCAGTAAAAGACTATGAAGATTATGAATGATGTCTAGTTTCCGTGAGGTACTTATGAATTTTTGGACAATACAATCGATCCCCCACACCTCTCTCACCACTTCACTGCTAAATTCTGCACCTCTCCGTTTTTGTCCTCCAGCAACTTTAAAAGCATCTTCACTACCCTCCGCTCGCTGTCCTCATCCAGTTTGATGGAGTCCTTCTGCAGCTCAACCATCAAATCATTTGTGGCCATGAACCTTTAACAGGAAGAAAAGAAAGTGTCAAATTCATTGATTTTGAGATGGAACCAAAGAATATCTATTCTTCTCTGTAATACCCCTTTTGAGAATACTTTTTGCTATATGCCCAAAATTTTGAGGGACTAATTGGGGAAAAACCTAAATCCCCCCTGTCCTATTTTTCTAGGCCCGAAAATTCCACATCACAGGCCTTATTTTGTGTGGTGACACCCCCTCTTATCACACATGCACATTTGGGGACAATTGTTTTAGATTTTCCCCCCTTTAAAAAACATAACCCTTTGAAAACTTTTGTCAAAAAGGGGTTTTTTCAAAAAAACAGGTAATTTTGCAGTTTACATTCATGACTGACTATTGCTTCCATGTCTGGTACATGGCCTGAGCACGGGGTATGATGGGGCATGTAGTTCAAATCCAGTCTTCCTCATGAATAATTTCTTTCCTTTTCTTATAGGGGTTGCTTTTAAAAAGTCTGCATTGCCAAAGAAATACAGGGAGGTGCAATCTGAACGCATAGAATGCATTAAACTATTAACTCTATACTTTCCAGATCCTAGAAAAAAGGTTTTAAAAAAAATACTTTCTAAGGTTCTTCTATAAAGTAATGTAAAACACATGAACACCTCCCCTCAAGTCCTCTCACCTGAAGGCCCTTGTCACTAGATGCTTTCCCAACGGTGGGTATGTGGTGACATTGCTCATGGTGACAGTAGCACTGCACCCGTTAGGGAATTCAGGGGGGTAGGGATTGGGGGGCTGCACTTCGCCCCCTAGACGAGAAAAATTGGCGTTTTGGGACTGCAGGGGGGGGTGAGGGGTCTTGTTTGCTGCCCTTTTGGGTCATGGAAAACCTGACACTGCGCTGGTTATTAATAGATAGTGGTGTCGGAAAAAAGGGCCCCCCTTCTGGTAAGGCTGAAAAAGCTGAAAAGGTCATACAAGGAGAGCACCCAGTCCACTTCCCCATAAATGTGAATTACTGAATGTCATTTAAAAATAACCTTAGGGAAATTGTGTGGCTAAGTCCTGTTTAAAGCCTTTCATATGTGATATTTACTAAATACTGTATCTAATTTTATTTTTATGTTAATATTTTTCTGGAAAATGTTGTACCCCAAAACCATTCATGTGATACTATCTGCTGAACTACTAGTTTAAAAGATAATGCAAAAGGTTATTGCAATGGGAAGGGAAAAACCCATTCCATGATTATTTGTTAAAGGGGGGAAAAACGTTGGAGAAAAGTGAAGAGAAGGATTGGGGAAACCCTAGTGGACAGAAAAACTTAATTGTAGCACCCCGTGTCAGGCAGGCGTTTTAAAGGAAAACGGGGATTTTGGGGTGTATTAAAAAGGCATAGTTTGCCATGATGAAAACCATTATTTCCCATTATACAGTCAGGTTAGACCCACATGGTATTGTGCATAATAAAAGGGACTGGGTGGGCAATCCCCAGAAAGTTTTAACAAAATTAGGGTTGTTTTAGGTTGGGGGGAATTTTTAATAAATTTGTATAAATATTCAACGGTAGGGGCACCCTCTGCAAAACTAAAAAGGCTTTATGTAAGGCAGTGAGAATGTGGAACTCTCTCCGAGGGGAAAACTTGCCTGGTGAATTCATAACGAGGTAAAAAAGGGTCGGGATGCATTTTAGAGGTAATAATATAAAAAGTTATATGCCGGGTTCTGGGAAAGGGGTCTTGATCAGGATTTTTTTGTTTCCCAAATTGGATTTGGGGAAAGGAATTTGTTCCCTAAAATGAGGTTAATTGGTTTTACCTCATGGGGGTTTTTTTGCCTTCCTTGGTTCAACTTTTTTGGCAAAATGGTGACTGGGGGAGTCTGTCTTTTTCGCCTTTACAAAATTGAAAAATATATCTAACCTTGTGCGGTGTGATATTATCTGCTGAGCTGTTGTATCTATAAATATCATATATAAAACACAGCAGTGTTGTAAACAGCATGTAAAAAAGAGGCGCAGAATGGTGAAAAGATACACGTAATTAAGGGACTAGAAATTCATTAGACATAAAACAAGTAACAGGACAACGCATTTCTCAAAACGTGCTGCACAGCACTACTGTGTTTTATACTTTATAACTCCTGAGCCCAGTAGCGGCAGAACGAAAGGGGAAGAGATAGCTGCTGTGATCAATACTTGATAAGCTCTGATAGAGTTGCGTCTCAAGGATTGTACAATACCTTGAGGTTAGTGCATGACTAGCCACAATGCTATAATCGTCCATACACTCTACAGCTAAATCGTCCTTTTTTCTGTTTTTCCTCGCTAAACAACATATGAATATGTAAAGTGCTGCGGAATATGTTGGCGCTATATAAAGATTATTATTATTATTATTATGAATATCATGTGTGATACTATCTTATGAATTGCTTTATCTAAGCTTATCATATGTGGTAGTCTGCTGAGCTGCTGTATCTAAATCTGTCATTTGTGATACTATCTGATGAACTGCTGTATCTAAGACTATACTATGTGATATAGTCTATAAAATATTAGTCTTAGCGCCAATTTACTCACTGAACAGGAATTTAGCCGCAGGATGCTAAGAGGGATTTCTGTTTTTCCCCCTAAAATAAATGCATCATTTAAAAAACAAAGAAAAATTCCAGTGTAAGGGTGTGGTGTGAGTTTTGTCTTTCGTGTTGTCTTTAATTTTTTTTTCATCCTTGTTACTTTTATATCCAAAGGTTTGGTAGAAGGGGTTAAGTCCCCGTATAGTTAAATTGACTGCACAATAAATAATTTTTTTTTTGTTGCATAAATACACAAGTAAGTTTTAATAGCAAAATTCACTACGGGCCGTTGACAGACTGATTAAATGTGACTATGAGGACGTTTCGGCCCTTGACCTTTTCAACGAGCATAAAATAGATATACAGAGAAAAAAAAAAAACAAAATGTGAAAAAATACAAAGACTAAAAAATAGAAAAAAAAAAAGGACATAAAAAAAAAATGGGGAAAAAAAAAACATAAAAAAAACATGAAAAAAAAGAAAAAACACGTGAAAAAAACATGAAAAATTCAAAAAAGGGAGAAAATAAAAGAAACCCACAATATTTTTAAAAAACAAACAACAGGAGAAAATTATAATATGTAAAGGAAACTTAAATAAAAGTTATAGCTCAAAATAAGCAAAGCAATTCAACATAAAGTACTTTTTAAAAGGGGGGGAGGGGGGATTATTCTCACCGAAAGGGTTAAGATAAAAGATGGGGGTATGCCCACCAGTATTTGTTATCAGAAAAATTATTAAAAAAGTTAAGCAAAGGTAAAAACAAGAGCCCAAAAAGGGTTTTTTGTTTTAAATGCACAAAATATGCAATGAAATTATATATGTAAAAGTATGCGGTTCGCCCTAGAAACCCCCTACAATGCAAAATTAAAAATGAGTAGACTGGAAAAAAGAAGAAGAAAGGGGCCGTAGCCAAATAAATATGGACCCTTTTGCAAGAGGGAGCGAGGTGGTGACTAAATAAAGGCGGAGACCCCGGCGTTCCTGTGGGAAAAAAGGAAAGTTGATGGGCATGTACGTCATATTGCCAGTAGAGGGTAGGGGAAATGTAGTTCGGAACGGCGAGCAAAGGACGGCGCATGCGAATAGAAGCGCAGCGCCGAAAAAAGACAAAAACAGAAGAATATAAATTTAATTTGAACGGAATTTGAGGAAAAAGGTATAGATTAACAGTGAAGTGGTGGTTGAAGTTTAAAATTGTTCTAAGAGATGAAAAAAAGAAGAAGAAAGAAAGATAATAATAGAGATGGGCTGGAATGATAAATTTTAAAACAAATTAAAAAAAAAGGGAAAAAAAGGAAAAAAAAAAGGAAAAAAAAAAAAAAAAAACTTACAGCCCCTTAATCCCTGTAGTATTTGGGGTTTTTTTTTTCTTGTCAGCGTTAACGTTTATTACATTGTTTAGTTTTACTTCTTGAACTTGTTTTTGCGCTTCATTTGATAAAAAAAAAATTTGTTGGTAAACAATTGTTTTTTTTGATATTGTCGCTTGTGCGACATGTTTTGGGTTTACATTCTACGTTTGCTCGTATTGTTTAGCACTAAAGTCGCTGGGTTTATATTTAAATGGTATACGTCTTGTTTCTTGTTATGCTTTTTGGTACCTTGACAAATTATGTCCCCCCCATGTTTGGATGCAAAAGTAATTGTTTGACTTGTAGATGAACGCATATGGGATTTTAATGTCTTTGCCCGGTTTTGTATTTGTATTTGTCGATTGCTTTTTTTTTTTTAAAAAAAACCTTTTGAATTAAAAAAATTGCAGTCACCTACGGGATCCTCATATACCCCCCTAAATTTCCCCATTTAAGGATGCAGGCAAGAGTACATTTTTTTTAATTGCAATCACCCACTGTAAAATGAAATGCCCCCTAAAGACAATATGTATACACCTTAATTATATATCCAAAAAATTTAAAAAGGGGTTTTCTCACAAAGATCAGCTTTAACTGTAGGGAAAGGGAAATAAGATATGATCAAATAATTGCTGTTTTTATTTGGCTTTGTTAGGGGAAAGAGGATTTTATCTCTCTGAGTGCACACAAGTTTATTTGGTTACCCACCATTTTTTTTTTCCTGGTGTCTTGCATAGCTGTAAGCCCCTGTATCCCTAGTGGCCCCCTGTTGCTGTGTGTTTTCTCTAGGAACAGAGTTTGTTTGTTTAAGATAAGGAACGTTTTCATATGAGAGCTCTGTAGTTTTTGAACTTTCAGTTTGACATATCCTGCATCATTTCAAGTAACGGATAGTTGAATTACAGAGGTGTTACCAATCAAGCTATTGAAACCCCCCCAGCCTACCCCAAAAATGTGAGTCTAAAGCTGGTGTTATCCCACAATAGTAGTTTGGGTGGAAATAAATCAAAAAAAATTTAGTATTTACCCCCGACAACTATACCATTATTTCCCAATACATTAGACTTTAATGTTTTTCTAAAATTAAATTTTTAAAGACTAATTTAGAGATATCAAACTCATTAAAATTTAAACCCTGCGATGCCGGGGTGACAAAAACGTGCGGGGGGACAGCATTATTCAATTTAATAAGTACTTCTCTTTTTGCTATTATAGTTAAGATATTGGAATGGGTTTTAGTTTAGCTATAGACTTACCCCCGGTCCAGGAAAATCTGCTATTTGTGACCTAGGATATTTTTTTAATTATCCTGATAATTAGTAAAATCCCTGGAAACCAAAATGGAGGAATGGTGCGTATGCCCTCAATATGCCTGGAAAGTTTTAGTAATGCGTAGGTGCTTTCCCGACATTTTCCCTTTAAAAAAAATGATAAAAATTTCTAAATAAGAGATATGCCTATTTTTTTAAAGAGTTTGATAGTTCTTAATTTAGCCTTTAAAAGGGGTTTGTTCACTCTTGATTCTTCCCTCAGTCCTTTTTTCTAGGTTTCACTTTGAATTAGGGGGGTTTACTGGCTTCCAAAGGCTGCAGTAAAAAGCCGGTCTGTAGTTAGCAACCAGCGCTGAAGTATAGGATAGATCCACAGGTTGGGGGCTATAGGGACCTGAGGAGCTGATGCGCCTACAAGGGGGATATCTGGGAATAGGTGGACAGGGTTAAGGGAAAATATATTGCAAAGTGACTTGTTTTCGAACATCTTTAACATAAAAAGAAACCCTTGTAGTGAGAAACCCTTTAAAAGTTATATTTTAGAAGAAGCATTCAAGTCTGAACGAGTTAGGAAATATATGGTATTAATTGTTTTGGGCAATAGAAAATAAGGTGGCTGGGCTTGGGGAAAACATTGGGGGAAAAAAAACCCTCTTTAAAAACAGGACAACTGTCAAATTTGGAATTACTGATGGTTTTTCCCCAAGCTTCCCACTGCATGGATCCCCTTATGCACCAAAATTAGACACAAAAGGATCCCCTATAGATAGTAAAAATATCTTTGATTGGAGTAGTTTTACAAAAGTCTAGGTGGCTTTTTTCAAAGGGTTTCTCTCTCTCGATTATGACATAATATAATCCAAAAAATTTTGCTTCAAACGATGGGAAGCCCAAACTTTTAAAGGATCAAAAAGAAAATCCCCCCTAGATTCCCTTAAATATATTGTGGAAATGGTGGTAAAAACAAGCGGTTGTTTATTTTCTGTGTCGCTTTTTACATTTGAGTCCAGAGATTTTTGGAACCCGTCAATTTTTTAAAGATCATGGAGATAAAAACTGGGTTGCTAATTCATAAATTTATCATTACACGAGGCCATTTTTGTTCCCCTTTAAAGGGAGCCTTGTGAAGGCCATTAAAATTTGGGGAAAGGGCCTAAAACGTAAAGCAAAGGGAAAGAAGGGAGTTTGGCGTTTGCCTTTTCCGGAAAAAGTTGAAAAAAAGTTAAATCCCGGCCAAAACCCAAAGGGTCAATACTGAAAAAATGTCTAGATTTCCAAAAACGTTCTTTGTTGGACCCCGGCAACCAATCAAACTCCATTTAATTTCACATATGCTTAAGGGGATCTCTGGTTGTGTTGGGCAAAAAACTCTTAGACTAGACAGTTTTATAATGAGAGATTCCGTGATTCAGATGGATTTTAGTGCAAATTTTCAGTTGGATTGGATTTGAGTGAATTTAGAGGTAGTTTCAGCCTCTTATTCTATTTCAGCGCACTTTTGCCTCAAGAAGGTTAGGGAAAATGCTTAGTCTTAGGGGGGTTTAGATTTCGTCGATGTGGACGCTGATTCTTACACGAATCATTTCCCAACAAAGAGTAAACATACTTTTATGTTGCCCGCTCTACTACAGTATTACTGTGAACTGGTATGAGACATCCAGTGGCAGGTGGGTGTTCAGCTCATGAATGTCATGGATGTGTGTGTCGGCTGCACATAAGGCCCTTTTTTTTTTTTTTTTACATCTTTACATGTTAGAAAGAATGGACCACATTCACTTCACAGTTTATACAAGCTACAAAGGATAAGAGGAACATAATCTGCAACTTTTTTTTGCCATTTTTAAAGTGACAAGAAAAGTTTTTAGCCAAGTTTACTAACAAGTAAACCTGAAAACAGCACAGCTTTTAATACAAATCTATGTTTGTTCATAGTAAGTGAAGATTTGCTTTTTTGCATGTTAAATTTTTAACTGTGCCAAATTTATTAAAGGATCCTGTATTGCCAATATTTTTTTTAACTAATTAAAACCATTTATTGAGACATATTTTCTTCTTAGCTCATTTTATTTTCTGATTGTATTTTTTTAAATTTTGTTTTAGTATTGAAATTTTAGGGGACCAATTTCTTAGCTGTTTTTTAAAAGAATTTAGAAAATTTCTTTATGCAGCTTGGAACAAGGAGCCTTTGAAAGGACGCTTGACTCCTATGGAAAGGTTTTTTAAACTGGGGTGTTTCTTTTTTTGTTTTATTTAAATTAAAAATCCTGCCTAAAAAATTATCTCTATGAACAAGAATTTCAAGTTGGAATCCACACGGATTCCAACTAAAAATAAGCCATCTCCATTTACCCCAAAAAATAGTTTTCTGTATGGTGTGTTTTAAAAAAAAAAAAAAAAAAAAACCAAAAAAAATATGTCCATTAAATTTTTAAACCGTGTGGGGAAAGAGTGGATGAAGAGCGGGGGAAAAGGGAAATTTTTTAAACTTAGTGCCCATTATGAAAAGGTTTTGGTCTAAAACTTTTTTCCCCTTTTTGAAAACTATTGGCAAAAAAGTGAGTTTTTTGCCAAAAAAACCTTTCATCAGTAGCCCTTTGTTTCCGTTTTCGTGAAGGGTTTGGAAACCCCAAAAATCCAAAAAAATTGTTGCCGATGTAAGGGTATGTTCACACGGCGTTTTGGGAAACGTTTTCAGGTCCGTGTTGGATCCAAAAATCGCACCAAAAGTGACGATCGGTCTAAAAGGATGACTTATTTTAATGGGGTCTGCTGGTCTTTCGGACCCAAAAAATTGACATGCAATTCTTGGAATGGTTAAGAAAGAGGTCGAAAGACGCAAAGGACACGCATGCGTTTACTCGTCTGAATGGCCCCTGTGTGTTTTTTTAAAAGAATGTAAATCCATTGTATTTGTTAGTGGCGTTTGGGTCCATTTGTGGTCGAAGAAGATCCAAATAGCAGTAAAAGCGTATGTAACCGGAGTAAAACACGGGGTGAAAAAT
>JAODAL010018066.1:0-75813 GCA_025379985.1 Phyllomedusa bahiana | reverse complement strand
ATTTTAGGGTCTCGAAAGACAATGAGGACCATTGACGTGGGTTGCGAGACATGTGTATTTTGGCCAAAATATCAACTAATACCTGATGTTTGATATTTTTTCAGTATGTAGTTTTGCCCAGTAATACCGGGGAGCGGAGGATGTCAGTATTCTGTGTTGGGCACTTGGAACATGGTGGGCAGCCCGCTCAATCCTATAGTATGCGCGTCATCAATTGGTTGTAAGCCTATACAGTGAACCACATAAAACCGTGTAACCAGAGTCCTTTATAGGCCTTATCTATGTGCAAATGTAATACTAGCAGTCAACTCCCTCATGGATAGTAGGTGTGTGAGTGGTTGTTTATCAGTATTTTTGAATTTAAGCAATCTACCCTGTATGGTGTTGTGAATTTTCTGCATACTGTTGTGAACTGGTTCTTATCCAACGAGCAGTTATGTACTAAGCAATTGCCTCCCTCATGGATAGGTGTGTGAGTGATTGTTTATTAGGAATCTCTACCTGTAAAACTTCTCCCTAGTAGCACTCTGGCTTTTAATGCCTCCTACTGGGAATAGTCTTTTGTCTAGCCACAGAGCTGTGAATATGGCCGTGTGTCTAGGTTTTTAAGTAATGTCTCATTTTACTGTCAATTTTTTTTTCTGTATTTTCTGCTGCAGAAAGACGCAGAATTGTTGGGGATTTTACCATTTAATTTCTGTGAGGAAGTGAAAATTCAAAACCGAAACCTTTAATTGTGGGGTTTTCTGCAGACAATCTGAAGCCAAATGTGCCAGTCCAGATAAAAGATTTTAAAAATTAAACCAGTATGTGGTCCTATCAATGACCCGGTCCCCTGGTGATATGCAGTCTGAGAACAATGATGTGTGGCCGTCACATTGGCCACAACCTTAAAGAGGTTTTCTCACTACAAAGATTAACTACGGACAGGTAGTTGAAGACTTTTTCTTTATACATTAGTCTTTTGATTTTACCTTAGTTAGGAGAGAAGAGATTTAATTTGTACATCGGTTTCTCTGGTTAGGACCATGCGTGACACACTCTGAGCAGATCTATTTTCTCTAACAAGATTAGCTTTGGTTTACAGATCAGCAATTGTTTTTTACTCATCAGAGCACTTCTAAAAGTGTATCACACCGTAATTTATAATTATATATTATAAAAAAATTAAAAAACATTAAAATTACATACAACAAAAAACCCCACCACACACACATACCATATAATAATTTTTGGGGCCTTGGCAGAATAATATAAAAGACAGGAAAGTAAGAGTCAGGGAGAAGATATGACCATGACAAGGCCTTTGGCTTATGTCCTGAAGGGTTGTATACTAAGGACATAACCATAACAAGATGCTGCCCATTACCGGCCCGGGAAATAAACACAGGGGAAAAAGGTATTTCCAAGAACCCCGACCACCACAGCGAGAGCGCAGTGGTGATAAGTAACCTAAACAATGGTACACATGGAGAAAAAAAAAGCTATACAGGGTAAATACAGCATATTTTTCAAGAGGTTATCCTCTAAAAAAAAAAAATTACATGAAAATAGGTCTGGGACAAAAATAATAAATAAAAAAAAAACTGATACTTACCCATCTGTTACCCACCACTGCTGCTCCAGAGTTCACCATCAACCGCTTCCTTTTTTTTTTTTTTTTAACCATAAACTTTTTATTGGTAAAAGTATCCAAATACTATATGTCATTGTAAGACAAATTTCAACTTTTTCCCAAAACACAACCCAAACCCCCCCGAAAACCTTTCCAATTAGAACATAAATTCCATTACAATCAAATAGCAAGCAATATTTAAAAACAGTCAGTTCTTGTCACAAAAAAAATTGTACTGGGTGTCGGACGGCCCCCATCCACACAACGCCATAGCACAGTCCCCGGGAAACCCCTTTAAACCGAGATTCCCAACACCCTAATAACTAAGGTTCGGTGCAGCAAGACCAAAGTATCCCGCCATTTAGCCCCCCCATTTTTATACTTAAAGGGGATTATCGCTTCCTTAGTTCGGGTTTTACACTGCTTGACTTCTCAACCTTTGGAAATGCAGGGGCGTTTTTCCCCTCCCAGCTGGTGCATCTCCCCCCCCTTTCCCGTGATGCGGCTCCCCGGGCTCCCCCCCCCCCCCCTCTTAGCCACTTTCCTTGTCTTTTCCCCATGCAGCCTAAAGCAGTCCTAAAGCTGTTACATACCACAGGCTGCATTAATCAGACTGGCAACTGAAAATCTTCTCTCACAGGGGGATGCTCTATGAAAGGGGAAAGATCTGCTTCTATGCGGAAGTTAGGCACCCCTGGAAAAACTGTTTTTGTTTTTCATTGTCTGTTGCAGTTGTTTCTGCTGGGTGTGGAAGGGAAAAAAATTCGGCCCTAACTCGAATAGGCGGGATCGCACAATTTGTGCGTTTCCTTTGTGTAAGCCCTTCATGTTTCTGTTTCTTTTGCCTGTAAAAAGTGAAAATGTGAAAGGGGCCCCCCCAATTGGTGAGAACAAAAGTCCCCCCAAAATTGACCCCTTTGGGGTGTAAAAGAATGAAAAAACTTCCCCGGGGAAATGCAAAGGGGGAGGGATCCCGGGGGTTCAACCCGGGGTTTGGTATCATGTAAACAAAACAAAGTAAGGGAACTGTGTACAAGACAGCATTGCTAATGAATCCAATTGCAAAAGTTGCTTGTTTTCCCCTGTTCCCTTATTTTGAAGACCATTTAATGAAATGATAAACCCCTTTAAGTTTCTCCCCTTATAAAACACCCCCCCTCTCCTGCAATCAGCCAATTCACTTTTTTAACAAATCCCTTTTCTGACGGGGGTTCTGCATCAGCCTTTTGCGTATTAACTTCTTTGCCATAAATAAAAGTTCAAGATATCGCGATTTTTCTCAGCCTCCTAAACCGTTAAGTCTCCTACATATCCCAAAATACAAACAAACGATTCATCTCCACTGTAATTGAAAAATTCGCGGGATCAAATGTACAACAAAAATCCCAATATCGAACAACTTTAGGGCAATGCCAGAACATGTTCATCAGAGAGGCCGGGTAGACATGATACCAAAACACAGAGGAGAGTCCCTAATTCCAATTGTATAGCATGAATAGGAGGAGTTCTGTAAACTCAATGTATAAGAATAATTTAGAGATTCGGTGCTTGTATCACGTCACTGAAATCATGGATAAGTGTTCACCAGTATCTCCTCCAAATATTAAGGCTAAATTAGGTCCAATAACACCTCCCCACCTACAAATCGTAAATCAATATGGGTTTCTTCAAGAAAAAATTTTGCCAAATAAAAGTTTATATAAAGTGTATATTAGTCCCTATCGTTGTTTATTGATGTTCTTGACCCCGACTATCGGAATAACTTTGCATTATATTGATTGTGGTCTGATTTTCTGTCATTAAAGCGTGCTAAGCTGTAAGTAATAGTATTGCTGTTGTAATGCGGTAAGGCGCAAATTCCTTTCAATTGCAGAAAAACTTTTTAAGCACCCCCTTATCCGTAAGCATTTTAGAGACATATAGAAGGCCCCTAGATGGCCCTGACTTTCGAATTCCCTTGAGCACAATAAGTTTCGGACACCGTGGTATTCCCAAATCTCAAGCACGGTAAAAGGAATTTGCAGCCCTGAAAGCCCAAAAACCCTTAAATTCAACCACAGAAAATGCATTAAATATAAAGTTGGAAACATTGTTTTTGGAGTGCACTAAAAAAGTTTTTTGGTGCCTCCATTTTACCAAAAAGATTGGGAAGAATATAAAATAGATGGTCGCAATAGTTACAAGTTTAAAACCTAACATCCCCCTCCCCACCAATCTCTCAAATCTACAGTAGTGCAGCCAAAAAGTAAACTTCTGGATTAGAATTAGCCAACCCTCACTCTGTCCCTTTGCCAATTGCAGAGTTTCTAGCTTTAACCGGGCCGGTGTCCTGCCCCCATATAAGGGCTCTGAAAATAGTATAGACTTTAAAAAAGATCACCTGGTGGACCAGATTGTGAGAGTTATTAGGAGTTGCACAACCAACAGGGCATCCAAATCATTTAACCCAGATTTGATCTTCCGCTATCGAGTAATGGTAAAATTACCCTCCAGAACATCCAATTTTTATTTTTAAATTTAACTAGCAATGGATCCAAGATATCAACCGCCCCAAATTCCCTGTAAATTCACAGAAATTTAAATACCCAGGTAGCTAAAGAAATGTGAACCACTAGAAGGTGTAATATCTCGGGGAAGTAAATTGATCCGATGGCCCCACTGGCATAATGTACAGACTTCCCCAAGTAATTTTCAACCCATAGTAGGCCACCATATCTTAATGTCATTAATTTGCCTCTTCAATGAGCCCGCCCAGTATTATAGCCAAAAAAAGGATGATATCCAACAGCGTATAGGCGTATTTGTCCTCCATCCTCCCTCACCCAAAGGTCATCAATATGGCTTTGCTACAATCTGAGCTGCTAACGGCTCAATTGCCAGGGCAAATAGCAATGGGAGACAAAGTGCATCCCTGTCTTGTTCCCCTTCGCAAAATCAAACGTCTCTGATTTACATTATTTGACTGCACCATTTTCCTTGGGATCATTATAAAACATCTTAATCCTAGGAAAATAAATTTGGGCCAAACCCCAATTTATGTAAACACCAACCTCCCATAAGAAATCCCACTCCACACAATCAAAGGCCTTAGGCAGCATCCAAAGAACAAATTGACCCCTAGGCCCCATCGTTATCAACATGAAGCTGCAGGTTCGTTACATTCACTGTAAATTATAGGACGTATCCCTCTGTGATATAAAAACCCGCCTTATCAGGATGCACTAGATCTTATACCCACCGCAGTAAGTCTGTTAGCAAACGCTTTAGCTAGTATTATGGTATCCCCTGATTAGAAAAATTGGCCAGTAAGAGCCTCATGGAAGACATGGATCTTACCGTTGTTTGGATAACACAATTATAACGCCTGCTTGCCATTGAACATTAACCTGCCCTGTAATCACTGCATCCTAAAAACCACCAACAAATTAGGTAACAACACTCCCCAAACTGCTGATATTACCCTCTGTAGACCAATCCATCCAACCCTGGGGACTTTATTATTTGCCAAATTCTTACTGCCACCCTGCATGTCCTCTAGAACGTAGAGGCGCATACCAATTGTCTCACGCTAGTTCTGCACTTACACATGGGTAAGATCTAAACCCCTTAATATTGCTGTATCTGAGAGGGGTGAAAACCTCAAGTCTCTGATGTATATAAATGTTTATAAAAATCCCCCAATATTCCCAAAAACATCCAAGGGATCTGTCATTTAAGGTGCCTGAGCTGTTAATATAACTGAGCCCCTCTGGGAATTTAATGATAGGTGCGAAGTAACAGGCCCCGCCTGTCTCCCCTTCACCAAAATAGTTAGCTGTTTACAATAGTAAAAAAAATGTGTTACAGCCTTATCCTGCTCTTTAAATTTACTGCAGTTCATCCCCGTCTTGTGGAGTTCGAAAGCAAAAAACGAATCGATTCTCAGCAGCATTGAACTTGCTCACCTATATTTTTTTCTAGCTTCCCCCTTATAATCTTCAAGTTGCTAATAACCCCGCCGTCACCCCCCTCCAAAGGTACGCCTTCATCAGTGTCCCCCACACTTTAGTGATCGGAAGCCGAGTCCACATTCATGCTGAAAGAATTCCTCCAAATCTGACTCCAAATAAACTTGTATCCATTAGGGCAGCCAAAGCATTAAATCTCCACCGCCTCATAATTTTCCCTATGGATAAATCAGGAATTTTAAATCAGTATCAAATCATTGGAGAATGATCAGTAATGGAGCGAGGTAATATATCTCAGTTTAGTTTACCATATGACACATCCTCATATAACCAAAAGCCATATCTATTCTATACAACGTGTTATAAGTACTAGAATAACAGAATATTTGAAACTCATTAGGATGGTTTAGCACGCCAGAAATTTCCTACAAGTTTCCAACTCTCCGAGTCATCGTTTCCAAAAAGTAGTCAATGCTGTAGGGTAGTATTAACTTATTTTGCTGAAATTTATTCCCAATGAGGGTTCCACAACATTGTTAAAATCCCCCATTAATAAAGAACAGGGACCTCAGGATAACCATCCACAAAGTTAAGCACGTGCTTTTAAGGTACTGCAATTATAGGCTGATTATATAAATTGTTATACCAAAACAAAATATACAAGATATATTTTACAGTATACACATATATAACTCCCATCCCCATTCTCTCCAATATCCAGACATTCAAAAGGAATAGGATTTAATGGTTTAATAATACTGACCCCCCTAGAATAATTAGTTTGTAAAGAATCCTCGCCCAATGTCCATCCATGACCCAATAATCCATAGTACTTAACATACACCAAATAGTTATCTTGAATAAACAATATAGCTAGGCCAGATATTGGGAAAGAAAATCTAAACAACGCATATCTTTGTTTAGGGTCACTCAGTCCCTCTGACATTCCAGGACAACAGTATTATCCTATCCACCAACTACAACCAGTATCCATTAATTGACCAAGAAACTTAACAGCCAATATGATGATGGAAGCTGTCCTACTTGCCTCCACTAAGTAAGCAAGAGCATATCCTGGAGATAGATAAACCCTTCCCCGCCCTCACAAAAAAACATAGTATAACCAACAATTGTAAAAAAATACAAAAACAAATAAAAATGTGCAAAATTGTAAACATCCTAAAAATGTGGCTTATTCCTCATATAAAACGACCTAAGTGAAAGGCAACAGTTAACTACATAGAACAAAGATAAACAGTACTTACTCCAACCACCTCCCGCTCCTAAAAATGCATTTTAATATGAAACAAAGAGACCGGGTTGGAGCAGGAACAAAAAATAAAGCAAGAAATCAAGAGAGGGGAATTTAAGAAAAATGTGACAGTGGTGATCACTTATCTCTCCCCTCCCGTGAATCCACTGGTGAAGCTGCGCTTTGATGGAGGATTCATTTTTCTGGCAATCCACTGCATAGCGTCTCTTGGAGTTTCAAAGAAATGCGTAGAGTTTAACGCCACCACTCAGAGTCTGGCTGGGAATAGCATGGCGTATTGCACCCGAAGCGCCCGGAGCCGCCTCTTGACATCCTGGTACTGCGCTCTTCTTTTTTGAACCTCTGTAGAGAAATCCAGATAGAAGGAGATCCGACAGCCGTCCACCATGACGTCCTGCTGAAGGCGCGCTTTGCGCAGTATAGTGTCTCTATCTTTAAAGTGCAGCAGCTTAACCAGCACTGATCTAGGCGGGGCCCCTGGAGGTAATGGGCGTATTGGGACCCTGTGCAAATCAATCCGCTTCCTGGTTCTTGTCCCAACGCGCTGTAAGTCATTGGAGCCTGGAAGTGAAGAGGAGCCGGTCGCCAGGGTGCTCCAAAGCAACAGAGCGCAAGTACTGGTAGGTATCAGTTTGTTTGTTTTTTTTTTTGCCCACTCCAGCCCCAATTTCATGCAAGTCGACAACCCCTTTAAATTATATACATTGTAAAAAAAAATTACTTACGTTGACATAAGCAAAGCTTTATTTCATGAGATAGTAATTTTCCTTTTAATGGAGACCCCTCCAAGCTGTATGCATTTTTGTAAGCTGCACTGTAGTCATTGAATAGTTAAAGTCAATCAGTAGAGCGACGAAAAAACTGTGCAGCCCAGGCCTTATGGTATTTCCATCAGTTTTGCACCATTCCCACACACTGTGTGGTAGTATCATAAATGAGTTCACATCTACACAGCAATTGCATTTTGTCTCTGCTCTTTGGGATGTCATCACACCATAAAAATAACCCTTCATAAAGCACTAACGGAGCCTGTAGAAAAGAATTATGCACATAACTAGAAAACATATGTTGCAACTGCAAGCCATGATGACTGTTCCATCGCCATTGCTGAAAAAAGTCACATTGCCATATGCTTCGGCAGCATGTGAAACATACAAAGATCAGGGTTAGACGTCAAAGAGCAATTGTCACTGCTCGCTAACAAATCTCTTATCAGTGATCCAATATCAAGTGCAAACAAAAAGTAATTGCTAGCCATGGGGATCATCAGTGCTGTCCATTATATACAACCTCATTTATCCATTGTACCACATTATGGGCCTTATGTAAGGAAGGTGTTGTACAAGTTTTCTGTCATAGGATAAGACAGACATAATGGTGTGCACCATGTAAGACATATTCCTAAAGCATTTGCGCCAAAAAGTCTGTCTGACAAGACCGATACTTTTATCTCTGACTCTATCCAGGAGGCGTGTTTATGCCAAATCGTACAACAGGACACATTTATGTAGCTCTCATGCCAAAAAGTGTCACAGCTCAACGGGATCTCAAAGCGGGTGGTCCTACTCTATTAGACCATCATTGAGTCCAATCAGACTTCTCATTTGGGTCATCAGACCTCAATAATCCAAGAGAAAAAAAAACAGCTTGTAACGATGCTGCACAACTGATCTAACACAACTCGTGTGAGGTGGACGGTGTGAAACAAAAAACCAAAAATGGGAGGCATCCAGTCCTCCCTATATAAGTTAAAAGCAATATATGTCAAATGTAACGTATGGTTCTGCACAAAAAAAAAAAACACAATGTGAACCTGGGTGCCACTGGCATGGTTGTGGTATATATACACACACATTCCAATGTCAGTGGCACCCCATCAGCTAAAAGGGCTATCAAACAACATGAAAACCTCTAAAGAAGCATTTATGCTATCTACAACACATGAAAAAAACTTTGAGATTCTTAGTTCACAGGTTGCTAGATCAGTGCAGGATGCTTATAAAGCTGGTGTATTTTTTCTCTCTGGATAATGGAGGTCTGTTGACCCAAATGAGAAGTCTGAATTGGACTCAAATGAGAGGTAAAAATAGAGTAGGACCGCCCGCTTTGAGATCCCGTTGATAGTCGGGGGTGGCTTAAACAGTTTTGATCAAAACATGTGAACTAAGAACCTCAAAGTTTTTTTCATGTATAAGAGACAAAACAGTCACACTTTTTTGGCGCACAGGGTAGTTTGTCTTATGACGTGACACATTTATAAAATGCCGTGAGACACTTTCAAACATAAGCAAGATCTCAAATTTGGCGCTGCACTGGCTAAGACACTTTTCATCCATCTCGACCTATGCGTTTTAAATATTACTTGTGCTCCACTCATAGATATGTGTGGTTTGAAATGTGACAAAGTGCCAAAATTGCACCAAATTTTGGTGCAAAATATTGATATAAAGCCAAGTAAGGTCTAAAGCTAGCCCAAAATTACTAATAGAGTATTGTGCAAAAGTTTTAGGCAATGCTGTAAAGTAAGAATGGTTTCAGAGATAGAAGTGTTAATAGTTTATTCTGAAATATCAAAATGCAAAGTGAATGAACAAAAGAGAACTCTAGATTCAACCAATGTTTGATGAGACTGCTTTTTGCCTTTGGAGTCCTGGAAGTGAAGATATCACCTTCACAAAGCCTTGATCTTAAGGCTATGTCTACACTACAATGTTAAAATGCCGTCCAAAATCTGACGGCACTTTAACATCGCTGGACCGCGGCGACTGAATATACGGATATCCGACAGCAAACCTGCGGAAGATCCAACAAGTTTGAAAATTTTAAAACCGACCGGAAAAAAAATCTGTGCTGTGTAGACTACAGCACGAATTTTTTATTGAAGTCTACGCAAAATTAAAATTTTCGGCGGATTCTTAATACAGAATCTGACGGGAATCCAATGCTGTGTCGACACAGCCTAACATCATCAAGTCTGTCTGGATTGACATCAATAGACACAAGAATTTGAGCGAGCCTTCATCCAGAGAAAATCTGTACTTAGTTCTCCAAGATGTTTGGAACAACCACCCCGTGAAAGTGTGCCTAGAACACAGGTGTCAAGCTGCGGCCCTCCAGCTGTTGGGAAACTCCAACTCCCATCATGCATTTATATAATCTATAACAGTGGGCATGATGGGAGTTGTAGTTTCCCAACAGCTGGAGGGCCGCAGTTTGACACCCCTGGCCTAGAAGAACCGATGCTGTGGTGAAGGCAACGGGTGGGCACAAGAAATAATGATTTCATTTTTATTTTGTTCATTCAATTTGAATTTTGTTAATTGATAAACTATTGGCACTTCTACCTCTGAAAGCTCGCTTACTTTACAGCATTTTTTTCACACCTGCTTAGAACTTTTTTCACAAATACTGCCCTTATTCGCAGTTAAAGGTACCTTGCAGCAGTAAAGGGTAGATTCGGGGACTAGAATACCGCTCTAGAAGCCAAAGGAGAGAGACGATTAATTCTGGAGCATCTAAAAGGATCTATTCGTCTGCTGATCTCAAGCAAGTGCATATTGATTTCCATTGGAAATTTTGAGATGCTGCTTAACCACTTCCCACCACAATTCCACTATTTTTGTGAGGGTTCCATTTTCATGGAGTTCACTGAGCAGTGTAGATGGCGGGTTATCTGTATTCTGCAGTTTGTTATGATTCAGTTGATACCAAAGTTTTAGAGTCTTCATTATGTTTTAATACATTTTAAAAAATACACTTTTAATATTTTACATTTTCGCTGCCATTTTCTGCGACCAATAACTTTTCCCATTTATAGATCTAATTGGGGGGGGTGTTTTTTTGCAGACTGTAGTTTTTCTTGGTATCATTTTGGGATACGTGTGAGTTTTTGCTCACTTTTTATTTCAATTTTTGGTGGATATAAAATGGCCCAAAAAACCCACAATTTTGGCATTGGTGTATTTATTTTTTCGATGATGTCCGCCATATGGAATAGATGATGTTACATTCTAGTATACCATCTATTATAATAACTTGGTGGTAGAGTATAATTATGGCCGCGTATATCAAAAACTGCTACATGGAGACTCCTCAATCTCCCTTCAATGGGCACAACACAGAAGTAGCAGATGATGTTTAAACATAGTATAAAAATTTATTAATAGTGTGGAAACACTGCTTCTACAGCGAGAGGCTAGATGGATCCACACTATGAATACGTTAATCCCGGCCGGAATGAATGAACAACTAGGCTTAAAAGCCTTTTTATAGAAATATTTTGTAGTGTTTTGCAAATTATAGATGTGTATGATATCACATGGTATAAATACCATGATGGAAGTTGGTAGCGCGTGCTTGAGAAAGGGGGAGGAGTCTCCCGAAACGTCGTGCGCGGCCGCACCACGCCCGCCTGTGCTATCAGTGTACTCCTCATGGAGAAGCCACACTATGCTTGTAGCAATACTACTTTATGAGGAAATATATGGATGCTGCCTTCTATGGACTTGTGCCAATTGAACCGCAAGTATAAAGTGGTTATTACTTGAAGTTCCATGTTCTGGAGACTTTTTAATAAATTTTGATACTATGTTTAAACATCATCTGCTACTTCTGTGTTGTACATTCTATTATACCGAAATTTTACAGATGTCACAATACCAATTATATTTAGGGTACTTTATAATTACTTTTTTAGTCCCTTTAAGGTACTTCACCCCTAGACGCAATCGCTTGTAAATAGTAAATATTTTGCAGAACAGTGTACAATAATGACTCTCCTATTACACCCTGCCTATGGCCGGGTGTATTACGAATAGCAAAGTGGCAGCCCTCATTAGGCCCTTGGCAGCCATACCAACCGGTCAACTTGCTGTACCGTCTCTTACTGTGGTATTTAAGGGGTTAAAAGTTTGAGAATCAATTTACCTCCGATTCTGGTTGCGAGCGATAGGTTCTGGCTCTAAATATCAGCCATTACCTGTGGGCTCCCTCCATATCCCTTTAACAGCACAATGATGTACAGGAACATCGTTTTGCATTAGGGAAATAGAGAAAAAAGTTAAAGATTTCAAATGATCAAAGTTGCTCAATACACCCTTAAAATCACCATAACAAAACAAAAGCAGTCCAGCGGAGGCACTCTCAATGGTGAAAAAAAATTGGTACCAAAAATGTATTTATGAAAGGCAGACATTCTAGGTGCATCACGTGTAGCCATGTCACTACATCGAAGGAATTTCATTTGGTGTCATATAACAAAGATTTCAAAATGAATAGCTACATTAATTGTAACACTCGTTTCGTAGTGTATTTAATTACTTGTACAGCATGTCAAAAACAATACGTTGGCTGCACAACATGCTCACTAAAGTCCCGCATCCGCAGAATCTGTCGGATGCCAAAAACCTTCGAGTGTAGGTATCTCCATGCGTCAAGCACTTTCAGACGCCATGCAGAGGCGTATTTACTTCTGTCCAGGTATGAAGGGTTGCAGCCTGGGAGAGTGGCGATCATGGGGAAGTTGCTTGCAAGGGAAGCTGGGGATCTCACACTTGGACAGTTTGGGTTTAATAGGTATATCTATTTGGCCAAATCTATCTTCATGTACCATGCAGTTGTTCTAAGGAGTTCACCGTTTATTGGGGTATTAACGGACGTATTAGGCATGTCAAAATAGTTTCAAATTGTCACAAGTGTGGGATTAATCGTAAATCTCCCCATTCAGGTGATTACTTGCAAAATCGCCCTATGTGCAGGACTTTTTTAGTCGTTTTGACGTATTTAACTAATAGCACGGAAATAGTGTGTATGAGGCTTATTTTTGGCGCAACTAATGTTCTTATTTGAACTATTGGGCGTATTGCGACGTTACGTCCGTAATGCCCGAAATAGCTGTAACATAGCTAACACATTTGATTTATGTTTTTAAAACAACGTATGTTTATGTTTTATTTGTTACGTCATTTCCTCTCATCACATGAGAGATCACATGACCCGCTATCAGGGTATTTAAATTGTATTGTATATGTGTCTTGCTATGCCATGAATAAGTCGCATCGTCGGTCTCGATGTGACTTGCATGATTCCATGTTGGATCTTTTTTAATCGCCTTTCATAAATACATTTGGAACCAATTTTTTTCACCATTGAGAGTGCTCTCCGCTGGACTGCTTTTGTTTTGTTTTGTTGTTTCCTTGCTGATGATCTGCTTCTCATCGAGTCCGGGCGTTGTTCATCTCACCCTCACAATCGACCAGGTGAGCTGACTACCGTTTGTTTTTTGCTAGTCTTTAAAATCACCATGCCATAAAAATATTGCAAATGTTGATAAGAGGGTTAATCAGTTTATAACAGCTGATCAAGAGGATTATAGCAATTTGATGCGTGCAATCGGTTAGCAGCATGCTATGGGCATTTTTTCCCATAAGTTTCTCTGTAAGAATTGAAAAACACCTGGAAAATGACATGCACTAAAACGACGCAGAAAGGGACACTGCCATCAGAAAGGAGTATTTTTGGTTAATCCTTGAAAACTTTTTTCAGTTGAATTTTTGGCAATATTTTTTTTCGGCAGTCCTATGCACTTAAAAATTACACAAGAATCATTATTCTTCTCAAGCTGCGTGTGAGAACTTTTGTTTGGCAGGTCAGACAATCTCACTTCAGCTGCTACTTATCTCTATATAGTCTTATTACGAATAATAGGTAATGACAAAATTATTGTTCTATTGTTCTCTCCAGGGATAGATAAGATTATACTAGACCATGAGTAATACATGAAAGGAAAATAGGGTTTTTATTTATAAACAAAATGTTATACAAGATACACATTTGTAAAGAATACAATGAGTAAACATGTCAGCGTAACAACAACCAGGAATCCAGAACATAGGAACAATAAGAAAAATACCGCTAATGCAAGGAGATATAAAAATACTAATGTAGAGTTATTGAAGAAACAGAAGAGAGCCAAATCAGCTTATGTGGTTCGCTTAGTAGATACATTTTCAGCCTCATTACATAGTTTGTACGGCCTAAAAAAGACAAGACAACTATCCCCTTCAGCCTGTTGGGCTAAAGTGTTGATCCAGAGGAAGGCAATAAACTCCCATGACGTAGAAGCCAATTGTCCTCATTTTAGGGAAAAAATTCCTTCCAGACCCCAATTTGGCAATCGGAATAATCCAGTAAATAATGTAGGAAGCAAAAGGGTACTGTAGGCACCCACAAATAAAGATGCCAGTCATATAGAATTACAGAAGAAGGATAACAACGAGAGCAACGCTAGACACAGACAACAGAAGACAGACAAGGAAAAAAGCAAATTATATTTATAACAGTGGGAAAGGAAATAGAAGAAGGAAGGAGAGCCATATGGAAGGCAGGGAAGGGAAGAGGCTCGCAAAAACTGCAACCCTGCCGAGAGGCTCCACATGCTGTCGATTGCCCATAGGTTGTTCGCCCTTGGGATTAAAACCATCTGAGTGGTGGAGGAGAAGGAAGCCCCATCCTACAAAAGGGATCAATTCTCAGGAGAGTATTCTTTTTTCTGCACTGAGAAGGGAGGGGGGGGGAGGTTTCTTCACAATTATTAGGCAATTGCTGATAATATTTGCACTTCTCAGACCAAAGCCAAGAAGAAAGAAGGAATATTAAAGGGAATGTGTCATCAAAAAATGACTTATTGTTTAACTCACATTTTTATGTTAAACACATTTTTTAGGAATTTTTGGTTGGTTTTTTTCCAATTTCCATATCACTTTCAGTATTTTTTACTAATTTTTAAGTCCTGCAGTTTTCACTTTGGCCACTAAGCCTAATAATAGTCTGACACTTCCTGTTCTGTAGAGGGAGATTTTCAGTGTCTGCTCATTATCAGCAAAAGCAGCGTCAAACTGAAAGGAGACACCATTGTGTACAGATAACACAGAATCCACCAGTCCCGAGAGGAGATGTCACAGCTCCCCCTCTCCCCTCCCGTCACAGTGAAAACTCTCCTATACAAGTCTATGGGACAGAATCTGTCTTAAGAATCCTATGTGCATGAAGCTGCTGTAAAGTATCTCTCTGACTGCTGCTAAAGCAGTGCAAGCAAGAATGTCTTCCCCACAATCATATATAGACGGACGAATAGAGAAATCTACAATCAGGAAATAAAAACGACTGAGAGGAAAAGTATATGGATCTGGGGCTTGATTTAATAAGTAAAAAAACGTAAAAAATTGGCGACAGGTTCCCTTTAAGCAACGCTCTCTCTGCTGTGCTATCAGAGGTCACTAAAAGGAAGTCAGAGAGAGTAATGTACATAGGGGAACTTTACAAAATGATATAAAAAAAAAAAAATACTGTCGCATATCGCTCGTCAATCTGTGAACAGAAAAATGTTGATGGTAGCATCCCTTTAATAAAAAAAATAAAACATGTTACACATAAAAAAATACTGGTGGTCTTGCTCATATTTTCTCATTAAGTTTAAACGTCATAAAATAAACCCTGTATGAAAGCGCCTTGTAAATGGCAAAAAAAAAGAGAGAGAGAGAGCGAGAGAGAGAATGTTGCCTACGGGGTCCTGTCCAGTTGCATTACATTTTATCTAGCCACACTGTTTTATGTCACATTTCATTTATTAGATATTGTCCCAAGACTAGTTTAAAAGTTAGACGCTATAAAAGGAAGGTTATGGACTAAAGAGAGCTGAATTTTGGAATGAAGCTATTAAAAAAAAAAAAAAAAAATGCTCTTCTGCACAGTTTTGTTTTTGATTGTTTATGGACGTATATCTGCAAAACGGTGTTCCCAAAAGTGGTGAACAATGAGGTAAACAATGAGTTTACAACCAATTAAAATGTCCCCCAAGAGCATGAATAATCACAAAACCCAACAGAGAATATACAATGCGACTCCCAACGCTCACAAAGTTACATATTCAGGACACAGATAATAATAGCTCCTGCCTAAACAAAAAATAGACGTCCACATGAAATAGTATGACAAGAATATTAATAGATCCAGCATAAAGCGCATGAAATATATAAAGTCAGTGACTCAGTAATCATATAACAAAAAATGATGCACTTAGGGCTGTGGCAAAAGGTTAGGGCCCATAAAAAATATAAAGTGGGACCAAATATAGGGTAAAAAACAAAAGGGGGAAAGGAAAATAACAAACCTCAGTCCTGGTGCTGGGGCTCTTGGAGGACCTGACCACATGTTTACCTCCCAAAAGACCCGATTTGCCCTGCAGCCAACAGTGGCCGCAGACAGTAGCTGACCAGCTGTCAGGAACATTTGTCATGAAGTTCCAGGGAGTGCAGAGAAATAACAGGGGAAGCGTCATGAGACGCTCCTCTGATGTCATTGGTTGCAGGAGGCTGGCCCACCCCCTGTACCAGACTATTTAATCTGGGTACTGCAGCAGCAAAGATAAGTGAACTCTCACTCCCTCCCGATCCCTCCCCACCTGCTGTTCTCCCTGTGGCATCCACCACAGCAGGCACTCAGGAAAGCGGAGTGACACCCAGCTTGGTGTCAGCTAGCGGTGTTTTTCAAATACTAGCCCGCTGTCACTATCATCCCAGTACCAATGTACCAGGGGTACTGGGTAACCCGTTAGATGTGGACCCTCTGATGTGATGGTCCACTTTTGGGATGGCTGCAGGCTTATATTTTTAGAATGGGAAGGAACAAGTATCAATGGACCTTCCCATTTTGGTATCATGCTGCAGCTGTCGCTTTTACCTTAGGCGGGTATAGAAAATGGGGGACCTCACGTCATTGTTAAATAATTTTTTTTAGTAAAGCATCCGGGCTGTCAGCTACACAAACAGCTGCTACACTGATAGCAGGCAGAAAGAGCTCCCTCCTCCTGTCTGTGCCTTAGCTGCGACTCACTCTGGTCGTGGGTGATAATATTCTGCAATTGTGTGGGCCCTGCTTGTGAGCCCGCACAATGTGCAAGATGTACCGGTACATCCATTTGTGGGAAGGGGTTAAAAGTGGTTTTGAGATTTTTCTGAAAGAAAATACTCTCATTTATTAAAATAAATAAAATTAATAAATGTTCCAGCCTGGGTTTATGAAGGATCGGTCCTGTCAAACTAATCTCATCAGCTTCAATGAGGAAGTACATTATAGACTGGATCGGGGTGAGGCATTGGATGTTGTAGATCTAGATTTTTCTAAAGCATTTCATACTGTGCCATATAAAAGGTTGGTAAGTAAAATGAGAATGCTTGGACTGGGGGAAAATGTGTGCAAGTGGGTAAGCAACTGGCTCAGAGATAGAAAACAAAAGGGTGGCAATTAACGGTGCATACTCAAGACTGGATCCAGGTTACCAGTGGGGACCACAGGGCTCAGTACTGGGCCCTATTCCAACATTTTCATTAATGATCTTACACACGGATTGCACAGTTGAATATCGATCTTTGCAGAAGATAATAAGCTCTGTAAAGTAACTCAACACAATAGAGGATAATGTGTTATTACAAAGGGATCTGGATAAGTTGGAGGCCTGGGCAAAGAAATGGCAGATGAGGTTCTACACAGCTAAATGCAAGGTTATGCACATGGAGAAGAAAAATCCATTACATGACACATGTTAAATGTAAAAACGCTGGGTAAAAGTGACATGGAGAAGGACTGGTGAATCCTGGTGAACAGTAAATTTAATTGTAGTAGTCAGTGTCAGACAGCAGCTGTCAAGGCAAACAGGATCATGGGGTGTATTAAAAGGGGCATAGATGCACATGATGAGAACATCATTCTACCATTATACAAGTCACTGGTCAGACCACACATGGAATATTGTGTACGGTTTTTGGCACCAGTGCACAGGAAAGACATTGTAGAGCTTGAACAGGTACAAAGGCTGCAACAAAAATAATAAAAGGACTGGATGGACTACAATACCCAGAAAGATTAGAAAGATTAAGGTTATATAGCTTAGAGAAAAGACGGCTTCGGGGGGACATAATAAATATGTTTAAATACATCAAATGTCAATATAGAGATCTCTCTCAAGATTTATTTATACCCAGGAGTTTATCCAGAACAAGGGGGCATCCTCTACGTCTTGAGGAACGAAAGTTTCTACATAAACATAGAAAAGGATTCTTTACTGTTAGAGCAGTGAGACTGTGGAACTCTCTGCCAGAGGAACTTGTCATGGGGAATTCACTAACAGAGTTCAAAAGGGGTCTGGATGCATTTCTGGAGCGTAATAATATAACAAGTTATAGTGACTAGGATTCTGGAGAGGGCTTGTTGATTCAGGGATTTATTCCGATTGCCAGATTGGAGTCGGGAAGGGATTTTTTCCCTAAAATGAGGACAACTGGCTTCTACCTCATTGGGGTTTTTTGCCTTCCTCTGGATCAACACTTTAACAAAATAGGCTGAACGTCTTGACTTTTTTCAGCCATACAAAATATGTAACAGGTCTGAAGGGGCTAAAATAGAAAAAAAAAAAAAACTCACCTTTGAAACCTGCTTCATACCAGCGCTGCAGAGCTCACAGTGTTCCACTGTTATGAAAAATCCCATTAAAGTGAATGTAACCTACAGATACAGCATAACACAGTAAACTCTTCTGTAATTTGGGAGTAATGTTAAAAGCTGGGACACTAGTTATGGAGAAATATGTGGGTACCAGAAGTGGGACCCAAATTGATAAGACATCAATGGCATATCCTGTGTATAGGCCAAAAATGTTGAAGCTTGGAATGCCCTTATAAAGGGGTACACTACGCACTTCCCTTCTTGTTAGAAGGGATCCTTAACACAAAACAGATCACAATTTGAGCAACTGCTGGAACTCCCAGGGATCTGCTTTATTTTGTGGGAAATTCTGGCAGTAGTGTTTAACTTCCCTTGAGCGCCACCCCAGGAGAATCAAAGTACAAAGTATCCTTTTATATCAATGCAGTACAGTGCAGGTCCTCCAAAATGAGAGATGCTCTTTGTAACTACCCTTTCTACTCTGACCAAGAGATGAGACTCCTGAACAGAGGTCCACCTTCTACTAAATGACATTTTCTTTAAGAGTATGTTAAAGTGAGTTGCACAACCTTTTTTGACAGGGTATTTCCATCTTGTACATCAATGCCAAACGGACCCCCGAAAGTCTCTGCTTCAGATCAGAGAGTAGATTGCGCTTGCACACGACTCTCCATCTGATCTATGGAAGTTTCAAGTGCAGCAAAACACACCACTCACTGGTACTCTGAACAGAATAGAGAGACGTGCGCAAGCGCGACCCACTCTTAGTTCTGAAACAGCGACTTTTGGGACCCCGTTCACAGTTCAATGGCATATCCTATAAGTATGCCATTAAAGTGTGAAATGGAAACATTCCTTTAAGTTAAAGTAAATGGGCTTATTAAGCTTTCATTTATATCCACCAAAACGGTTTTCCCAGGACCAGAGATCAGAAACTAAAACCTTAAATGGGCTGTCCCACTTTAGACAATGATAGAATATTTCTAGGATATCCCATTATTGTCCGATAGGTCCAGGTCCCACCTCTGGCACCCGCACCTATCCCTTAAACCTCTCTGTTCCTAGCCATATGCCATCATTGTCTAAAGTGGGACAACGTCTTTAACACAAGAGTGAACTGAGCCTTAGCTCTTAGTGCTTCCAAATTTTGCCAGTAACAAAATCACTGATGCCATTAGTCTCCCAGCGGCTAGGAAAAACTGGCCAATTAAATACTCATTCACAGACAGAAAAAACTAGGCCCTATCATAAAATTTAACTTTTAATTTAATAGGGATCTAGTGGCAGATCAACGCTTGAATAATGAAAAGCTAAGTACTGATATTAAGTATTCCCTCTTTTTCTTTAATGGTATTTATACTTAAAGCATATTTTGGTGTCTATGTAGAGGAAGTGAGATAACAGGGCGAGCCATCGGTGGATGGGGCCGTCCCTTTTGGGACGATTACTCTGTCTTTTCTGTAGGCATTGATATAGGGTTGTGATAGGGAGCGAGTGTATTTATACATATGTAAAGAGATTATCTATTGGCATTAGCTCAGAGAGAAGGGATAGTGATTATAGCTTCCCTTGCTTTTGTATGTACATAGATAGGGAATACTTGATATATTTTTGTGATATAGGTGAGAACTTATTTTAAGGGATAATATGTTCTTTTAAAGGATTATAATTAAAAATTAAATTTTATAATAGGGCCTAGTTTTTTCTGTCTGTGAATCACCATACAGTAACAAAATAATTTCAGCACGGATCTAACAAGTGGCAAAATAATGCACTACAAATTTGCTGCAAATCTACAGTACAGCAAAATCCACACATCTAAGATGCAAATTTGTAGTGAATTTTCACTACTTTACAATGAAATGGCTGAAGCAGACAGTGAAATGATCCAGGAAAGTACATTGACGCAGAAATCAGCTGCTTATGGTTTTATCACAGATTTCACTGCAGATTTTCTACCCCGACTACAATGAGAAAAGTCCAAAATCTACAGATTAACCTTTCCTATGAATTTGTCTCCCACTGAAGTCAATGTAGAAAAATCTGCAATAAATTTGCAACCAATCCATGATAAAATCTGCCCGTACCTTAAATCTCCATCATATGTTTTGTGTGCAAAAATTCTGCAACATGAGAATAAGTTTTATTGCACGGCTGGTACCGTAACTCACTGTGATTTTTCTGAGTTTCAATGCAAACTGTAAATCCTCAGCATTTCCACTGTGTGTGCATTTACTTCAACAGTGCTTTATTGCATCCAAAGAAAACAGAGAGTACTGGTTGTAGTTAGCCTTCCCCTGATGAAAGCCATAAGGACTAGAACTTTTTGCTGCTCTAATAACTTGGTCATAAAGCAGAGCCCTGCTTTCAATAAAATTTCTTAGATAAATCTATAAACTAAATCAGCCACTTTATGATTGCTAGTTGGTTATAAAGTAGAACAGGGCAACGGGTAATAAAACACTCATTTTTATTACCTTAAGTACACAACTGGAGAAGGCAAAGCTGTAGTACAGTGTTGTAATATAGTGACTTGGATTACAACGGCCCCTCTGCCTCTTGCCGTCACTACGCTTTATTGTATGATTTGCTCATGGTTATGAAGCGACTGACTTGGTTACTGATTACATAATAGGGAATTGCTGACACTTCAGTAAATGGTAGCGGTGCACTTTAACATATGAAATACAGGGCAAAGCAAGACAACAGTGTTAAAAGTTTTAAAGTGGCTGCCCTAAAAGCCATCTTAACCATTGGGCACACTAGGCAGCTGCCCGGGGGCCCCACAAGCATAGGGGCCCCAGGTGGTGAATGTATGTCCTGGAAACCAGGGCCTGGTTATCTGGGTCAGCGTTGCTTATTTAACTGTTTGTGTGTTCTTAGGATGTGTAAACCATGTAGAAAACCATGTGGAGCAGGGAGCCATCTGCTCCCTGCCCTGCCAGTTAGTTTTGTAGGCTGCCTACAAGACGTCAACAGGGTGTCCTAACATACAGTGGGGGGAAAAAAAAGTATTTAGTCAATTTAGTCAGCCACCAATTGTGCAAGTTCTCCCACTTAAAAAGAGGAGAGGCCTGTAATTGACATTATAGGTCGACCTCAACTATGACAGACAAAATAAGAAAACAAATCCACACAGAGTATTATTTGCGAGGGCAACTCAAGGGTACACTAGGATGCTTATTGACGCTAGAGGGTAAGGGAGCACCGGCGGGTGAAGTTTACAGTTGGGGGCTGGGGGCGGGGAAGGGGCTTTTGGTTTTAAGGGGAGAAAATAAAAAACAACCCAGAGGCTAACAGATCATTTAGACGGGTATGTTGTAAGTTACTCTTTGTAAAACTATTTTCAATTGCATAAGGAATCTTGAATGTATTTGTACTTTACTTGTCATGATTCTGGGCAATAAAAATATTTAAAAAAAAAAAAAAAAAATAAAAAAAACAAATCCAGAAAATCACTGTCTGATTTGGAAAGAATTTATTTGCAAATTATGGTGGAAAATAAGTATTTGGTCAATAACAAAAGTTCTATACAATACATGGAAACCTCTAAAGAAGCATTTATGCTATCTATCATACATGAAAAAAACTTTGAGTTTTAGTTCACACGTTTTGATCAAAAAATGTTTGAGCCACCCCCGGCTTACAACAGGATCTCAAGGCCTTGCAGTTGGTGTGCACCCAGGTTCACATTGTGTTTTTCAGAAATGTTTTTTTGTGCAGAACTATACGTTGTATTTGGCAGATATTGCTTTTAATCTATATAGGGAGGAAGGGATGCCTCCATTTTGGTTTCTTGCACCCCGCCCACCTCCACAGGTTGTTATATCAGTGCAGTATGCTTGCAAGGTTGGTGTTTTTTTATTTTTCTCTCTGGATTATGGAGGTCAGTTGACCCAATGAGAAGTCTGAATTTGGCTCTATTGAGAGGTAAAGATAGCGTAGGACCACCCGCCTTGAGATCACGTTGTAAGCCGGGGGTGGCTTAAACATTTTTTGATCAAAACATGTGAACTAAGAATCTCAAAGTTTTTTTCATGTATGATATATAACAAAAGTTCATCTCAATACTTTGTTATATATCCTTTGTTGGCAATGACAGAGGTCAAACATTTTCTGTAAGTTGGCACACACTGTTGCTGGTATGTTGGCCCATTCCTCCATGCAGATTTGCTCTAGAGCAGTAATGCTTTGGAGCTGTCGCTGGGCAGCACGGAATTTCAACTCCCTCCAAAGGTTTACCATTGGGTCGAGATCTAGAGACTGGCTAGGCCACTCCAGGACCTTGAAATGCTTCTTATGAAGCCCCTCCTTCATTGCCCTGGCGGTGTGCTTGGGATCATTGTCATGCTGAAAGACCCAGCCACGTTTCATCTACAATGCCCTTGCTGATGGAAGGAGGTTTGCACTCAATCTCGCCACACGTGGCCCCATTCATTCTTTCATGTACATGGATCAGTTGTCCTGGTCCTGTAGAGAAACAGCCCCAAAGCATGATGTTGCCACCCCCATGCTTCACAGTAGGTATGGTGTTCTTTGGATGCAACTCACATTCTCTCTCCTCCAAACACGACGAGTTGTGCTTCTACCAAACAGTTCTACTTTGGTTTCATCTGACCATATGACATTCTCCCAATACTCTTCTGGATCATCCAAATGCTCTCTAGCAAGCTTCAGATGGGCTCAGGCATGTACTGGCTTAAGCAGGTGGACACGTCTGGCACTGCAGGATCTGAGTCCCTGGTGGTGTAGTGTGTTACTGATGGTAGTCTTTATTACATTGGTCCCTGCTCTCTGCAGGTCATCCACTAGGTCCCCCCCGTGTGGTTCTGGGATTTTTGCTCACCGTTTTTGTGATCTTCTTGACCCCACGGGGTGAGATCTTGTGTGGAGCCCCAGATTGAGGGAGATTATCAGTGGTCTTGTATGTCTTCCATTTTCTAATTATTGCTCCCACAGTTGATTTCTTCACACCAAGCTGCTTGCCTATTGCAGATTCAGTTATCCCAGCCTGGTGCAGGGCTACAATTTTGTTTCTGGCGTCCTTCGGCAGCTCTTTGGTCTTCACCATAGTGGAGTTTGGAGTGTGACCGTTTGAGGTTGTGGACAGGTGTCTTTTATACTGATAACAGGTGCCATTATTACAGGTAATGAGTGGAGGACAGAGGAGCCTCTTAAAGAACAAGTTACAGGTCTGCGAGAGCCAGAAATCTTGCTTGTTTGTAGGTGACCAAATACTTATTTTCCACCATAATTTGCAAATAAATTCTTTCCAAATCACACAATGTGATTTCCAAGATTTGTTTTCTCTTTTTGTCTCTCATAGTTGAGGTCGACCTATGATGTCAATTACAGGCCTCTCTCATCTTTTTAAGTGGAAGAACTTGTACAATTGGTGGCTGACTAAATTTGTACAATAGGCGACATGATGATATGGGTGTGCTTGGGGGTGATTAGAAGGAGGGCCTCATGTGGTGTCATATTTGGGTGTGGGGAGAGGAGCGGCCTAGTATGATGTGATGGATTTAGGGCCCACTACGCTGCTAGGCCCAGGGGCCCATAATACTGTTAAGAAGGCTCTAGCTGCCCTCATGATACAGGCTGCACAGTAAACATGGGTTCAAACTATGTTAATGACTACATTCAACGTATCTGTCGAGGTACCGTAAATAAATGTAACCTGGCAGATACCGCAACGCAGCTACGCGAGCCCCATGGAGACTAAGACCAGACCAAGCCCTACATGGGCTACGTTTGCTCTATTTCCCAACAGAAAATGCTTTTACTTAGAAAAGCTGATGTTGTCGGGAAAGAGAGCAAATGTAGCTCACACAGAGCTACGTCTGCTCTATTATTCTCTATGGGGCTGCTGCGGCTGCGTTGCGGTGTCCGTCGTGGTACTGTTTTCACTGTACCCCGAAGGATATCGCAAAGTCATTAGTGTGAATCCAGCCTAAAGGTGCTAAAAATAGCATGTGTATACTGCAAATATAGAAAACGAACAGCAGTCATGATAAATATCAGTATAGTCCAGGCCTGTACAACACTTGGAAAATGGAGATATAGACTCCATATAGAGAAGGGTCTGGCCGTAGTGAATGGAGGTTGCCGTACATGCACAGCACTGTCCATTTCAATGGTATTTCTAAATACAACAGAGAGAAAGGAGAGAGACCACAGCGCTCCCTAGCGTGATATGTTTTTTCACTTTAGGTTACACGAAAACCATAGTTCCGCTCATGCGAAGAAGTGTCTTGACACAAAACACGTCCTTCTAAATGAAAAAGAAAACTTATTTTATTGAAGTGCCAAGCACGGTTATTATCTGACCCAAATACCCAATTGGGTAACCGGATTTCGGAAGAAGTACAGATACGACAAAGTGTTTTGTCTTTGTTCTATTCTCAACTCCCATAGACAGTGACAGAGAGGGCAACCCCTGTGCGGCCATCTCTGTTCTCTTTGGATGTCTTTTGAATGTCCAAAGAAGGTTATCCTATTAAATGGTGTCCCCTGCCAACTTCCAAGTTGTGCAGGTTTTGCAGAGATGAACTTCAAAGTAGGCTATAAATGTAATATCAATATGGATATAACCACCAGGATGTCTACTGATCCACGAGGAGGACGTGCCTGTTACTACAGGTCATAAAGGTGCTTGATTAAACAAGGGGCCACAGCGCTCAACTGAGTATCAAGGTGCCTCTGGTCTGCTCATCGGTAAGGCTCTTTAGGATTGACCACCAACTGAAAATCTCAAATGCTTTAGGCCAGATTCAGAGGACATCTTTTTCCTCCAGAAAATGCATTGAAGCACAATATCTATGGCAATGTGTGGTGAAATACTGACGTAGATGCTTGACACCACAATTATTATGTGTTCACAACAGTTTTTAGACAATTTTGCGCCACGTCTGACAAAAGGGGTGTGGAATTGCAAAAGCGCGTGTAGCAAGTGATGCCGTGCCCCAAAAAAATGCAGAAAAACTTTGGTGCGATGATAGGTGTAAACCAAGCCGGCAAATAAAATGGTGTAAAGTTTGACAGAAGAGTGGAAACATGCGCCAGATTATATATTCATAAAATGGTGAATTTTTCCACTGTCTATTCTAAGTATTAGACAGTATTGATAAATCTGCCCCTATGTGTAATTCACAGCAGAAACCTAAAGAACGACCGCAGATTTCTGCCACGTATTGGAGTTGTATCTTGAAGTGGATTTTACCCCCTTTTAAGCCCAAATTGAATAGGGCTAAACAACGTCTCATCTCCGGATGTATCTTCCATGCTGAATAGGTGTAGAGAATTTACTTGCACACCTGTTTTTTTATGCGTCACTTAACACATCACATATTGCATAAAAAAGGCCCCATGCCTCTGACTAGTGCATTTCACCATTAAAGTCAAATTAACACTTCATATGTATTTTTCCACCCACATTTGATGCATAAAACGGCACAAAAACACATCAAAAGGCGTCTGGAAGAACGCCAGATAAACCAAGCCTAAATCAGCACCAGGAGCATTGTCAATTACAGGCTGTCCCCGGGTTACGAACGGGATACGGACTACAGGTTTGTCCTTAAGTTGAATTTGTATGCAAGTCGGAACAGGTATATTTATTAAATATAACTCCAGCACAAAAGTTTTTTTTTATTTTAATTGTTTTTTTTTTTTGGATAGTGCAGGGAAGAGTTCTTACATTTGTTTTGCTGCCTATGCTCATTTTAAGAAGATTTCACCTAATTTTCACTTCTTGTGCTGCTGTGGCATGCTGGAACTTGTCATTCCACGACTACTATCAGCTGTGGAACATGGAACTGCAAGTGCCAGCAGGCCCTATAAATCTCCGTTTTTAACTAGGGGACAGATGCAAGTCGGAACGATGTAAGTTGAGGACTGCCTGTACATGTTTTATCATATAAAGCGCTACTATCTGTGAAAGGGCAAATTTGAGTAAAAGGTTTAGGATGAATATACATGTGATGGAAAAGCTGTGTTATTACCTGCAGATTTGAGAAGGTAAAATCTGTAGTGTATTATAGCATTCAGCAAAAATACGATCTTACACATTTTATGCATATGCTGAAAACTTTTAATGCGCAGAAAATGTAATGTTAGAATATTATTAAAACACACCAGCATAGAAACCCCAAGGATGGTGACAGCACGCCCCCTACTGGTGCCTGTTAATATCGGCTGTATAGTGTTTATTGTGTTTTCCATTAACCACAATTTCCCATGAACTCTATGAAGCGACTGCAGAGTATAGAGTCGTCAGGGATTAATTAAGCGTTATAGG
Organism: Phyllomedusa bahiana; assembly: GCA_025379985.1. Lineage (NCBI taxonomy): Eukaryota > Metazoa > Chordata > Amphibia > Anura > Hylidae > Phyllomedusa > Phyllomedusa bahiana. The sequence continues at coordinate 49,180 of JAODAL010018066.1, read as the reverse complement.
CGGTCTCAGAACATGAAACACCGGCTACATACTAAACATACTGCAGTCTGTAGCAGGGTATTAGAAATAAAGAAACCAACGTGGCTTAGGACTTGCAAGTCTGGAAAAAAAAATAAATTGACTGACCTTTGGAATCATTGAGGTGGACAGCTCTGAGGTATGAAAGCCCGACAATCTTATTAAAGTCATCTAACATACGCTGGAGACCGGTCTCTTCTGACAGGTTGTGACCTGAGACAAAAAGGTCAGAGGGAAAGCAAGTGACATGTCACCATCCGAGATGGAGCTATACAAGGAGACGGGATTTATGGGACATAAAAGCTCACCAGCAGCAAAGGCGTGACACGTGTCTAGGCACACGCCAATACGAGACTTATCCTTGATGTGGTCAATGATTCCCCGCAGCTCCTCAAAGCGACCTCCAACTGTGCTGCCTTGACAGCTCATATTCTCTAGGACTGGAGAGATGACAGAATAATAAAAAGGTTAATGATGCGAGAAGATAATAAAAAGAGCAGAAAAAAAGAAAATCAGATGGATTAAACATAGATTTGTGTGGGGGTATGGATAATACATAGAATAAATGAACTTAGTACATACATACACAGTATATCTCTGTCCCTAACAATATGCACTAATCAGACATCACATTAAAGGGGTTGTCTCACTACATTGATTCATCTCACCTCAGTCCTGTTTTCTTGGTTTCATTTTGAATTCAGGGGTGTGTTTACTGGCTTCCACTAGGCTGCAGTAGAAGCCAGGTCTGTAGCTATAGCAACCAGTGCTGGCAGCCTATCAGGAGAGATGGAACAGGTCTGTAGCTATAGTGACCTGAGGAGCTTATGCAGCCCATACTAGAGGGGATATCTCAGAATAGGTAGGACACTGTTAATGGACATATATTGCAAAGTGACTTGTTTTTGCAAGATCTTTAATATAAAAAACGATCCTTGTAGTGAGACAACCCCTTTAAAACCACCTAATATTGTGTAGGGCCCCACTTTCGCTGACCCTGCAAATCCCTGTTTTGTTTTGATATTTATCATATCCAGTATTAACTTTTTTTCAGTCATTTTTGCTCTTTTGTGGGATCTGACTAATGGATCATCTTAGCCCTTCACATTAGTCTAGAAGATTTAGGGCTTGTTCACACAGCATTTTTGAATCCGAAAATCGGAACCAAAAATGCATCCTCAATTGGATCCAAAACGCATCCAAAAAACACTGTGTGAACAGGCTCTAAACCTTCTAGACATATGTGAGGAGCTAAGATGAACCATTAGCAGGATCGCACCCTATAGTTTATTATAGGGCTCCTGCTGCGTCTTTCGGATCAAGAATTGATATGCCAATTCTTAGAACGGATCAGAAAGACGCAATGAGGCGCATCAGCATCACTGGTCTGAACACTGATGTGTGTTTAAAATTGCGAGCAATGTAAAACACACTGCTCACTGCTAGATGAGTGTTTGGGTCCATCTAGACGGACCCAAACATGCATCTAAGAACCTATGTTTTCATGGAACCCAACACACCATGTGACATACCCTTAGCCTATGTCTACACAGCGCTGGTTTTTGGTCAGATTTTCGGCGGATTCAGCGTTTAGAATCCGCCCAAAATCCGACTGCAACCAGTCCCCCAAAGACAGCAATGAAAATCCGTGCTGTAGTCTATGTAGCATGGATTTTTTTCCAGATTTTTTCAGGATTCCGGCAGATTTTAAAACATGTTAAATCTTCTGTCGGATTCCCGTACAGTCAATGTACTGGGCCAGCGTGAAAACTGAAAACGGACAGTGATTTTTAGTGCAAAACCTTGCAAAAAATTTGCAGTACAGCGAATGTTAAATGCTGTTGTATTTCCGATGGTATCTTAGCTATGCTGTGTAGACAAAGTCTTACGCACCCATGAACCCAATGTTGGTTCACTAGAACAAACCACTACACTGCAAACACTGTATAAAAACTGCCGTTTTGGAGATGCTCTGACCCAATCATCCAGCCATAACAATTTGGTCCTTATCAAAGTGACTCAGAGCCTTACGCTTGCCCATTTTTCTTGTTTCCAACATGAGTTTCAAGGAATGACTGCTGCTCTATTTTATCAATGCTTAAAGCCAAATCCGCCATTTCCCCACATACACAAAAATTGCATCAGCCCACTGTCACCTTAAAGGGGTTGCCTCACTACAAAGAATAGCTTTCAAAATTTAGGGAACACTAAATGAAGACATTTTCCAAATATATTGCTTTGTTCATCTTTTTTTTGTTAAGGAGCTACAAGTGATTTTATCACTTTCTGAGCGGTCTCTAGTTCCCCAAGTGACCGACCTGTGTACTCCTACCCCCCCCCCCCTGCTGTTTGTTCTATCTGATGGAAGGAGTGATGTCATAACACAGGTCGCAGCCAGCAATGTGAGAGCTTGTGTGTTATCTGATCTGTCAGACAAAAGACATTAGTTACTCTGATTACATCAGTTTAGAAGCTTCTCTGTACCTCAGAGAATGTAATTTAGCTAATCTAGACTGATAAACAGAGAAGTCTGAATACACAGAGCTCATATGCTAATTACAGACAGCTTGACCAGGAAGTGACAGAACAAAGCAGCATTATTTCATAGCTGAAATTTTAAAGACTTTTAAAAACCTCCCTACCACTTGCCAGTGTGCTAAAATAGAAAATTTACCTCATACTTATTTCTCCCATCACCACCTTTCCAGCGCTGTCAGAGCTCCAGTGTTCCCCCAATCCCTCATTTATGACATCACGTTCGTGGATCACATGATGCTGTAGCCAATCACTGACCTCTCTACATGCAGTCATGTGATCACTGAGGTCAGGGACTGGATGCAGCATCGTGTAATTCATGAACGTGACATCATCAATGAGGACCGGGGGAACACTGGAGCGCTGGAACGATGGTGGGAGAGGCAAGAATAGGTTAATTTTCTATGTCAGCTCAGTGGGAGGTTGTAGGGAGGTTTTTGAAAGTCTTGGAAAACACCTTGAAGGTTGCAAAATAACAAAAGCAGCCACATGTTACAAGCAGATTTTGTATCAAATTACTCCTTTCAAAATACGGAAGAAATCTATCATATACACAGCATTGGAAAATTCCTCCTAAAATCCAACAGTGTTATTTTTTTGCACAGTGTGTGAATGGGGTTAATAGCGGCATTTTACCGTGTGTGGCATGAAAATGGACTTTAAAACAAAACCAAGATCATATCCACAATCGAGCCTAAAGCGTTAGTAACACGGAGGTGTCAGATAAGTTGTTAGATACTAGGGGCTTCCTTGTCATGGTGTACCAGAGATACAGCATTGGCAAGGATAGGGTTATCCAAGCGTAGTAAGACTATAAGACTCTCTCCAGCAGGATTTTGTTATGGGAAGAAAAAGACTGTATCACTTAAGAACGTCTAAATCAAGTTTTTATTAAACGTTGTCTAAATCAAGTTGTTATGGTAATTATACAGGCAGTCCTTGACCGTTCCGACTTACATCTGTCCCCTAGTTACAAACGGAGCCTTATGGGGCATGCTGGCACTTGTAGTTCCATGTTCCACAGCAGATAGTAGCTGTGGAACGACAAGTTCCAGCATGCCACAGCAGCACATCAGGTGAAATCGTAAAAGCAAAACAAATGTAAAAACCCCTCCCTGCACTATCCATTTTTTTGCTGGAGTTACATTTAATAAATATACCTGTTCCGACTTACATACAAATACAACTTAAGAACCAACCTACAGTCCCTATTCCGTTCATAACCCGGGGACTGCCTGTATTTTGAAACCAAAAAAAGGAGGGATTTTCTTCCATGTCAACCCCTATTTTAGAAAATCCCCAAACAATTTGCAGTTCTTACACTGATCGCTGAAGAATAGTCAGACACCTAGGGCGACATGTCTGGCGTCTTTTTAGCCAAAAAACTAGCACAGCCCCGTTCGCTCTATTTGTAACTAATATGAGGTACATTACAGAGCGCCCAATACACTTTGTAATGCGCCTGAGATCGGGGGGCGTGCGGGAGGCAGGGCGCACTAGAACCATACGATTGTAGACATTTATGACTTCAGTACAGCAAATACAGGCGCATTACTGCTAGAACAGGTAGAGCACTTTAAAGTGGTTGACCAGAGCCAGAAGTGACACTTTGTAGCTAGAAAGCGCTAAATCTATGACCTGCAGTAGAAAAGGTTCATAGATTCAGGCGCGTTCTACACTACAAATGCACGGAAAAAAAGTCATACATGTCGCCCTAAGTCTCCCTAGGGCAGAAAGTAATAGATCCCTTAACATGGCGGCTATGAAAGCCTTAGGCTTCCAGGTGCCATGGGAAAGGATCAGCACCCCACAATCTCATCATAGGGATGCTGAATGGGTAAACATTAGGGAACGGAGTCGGCTCTGTTCCCTGCTGCTAGCGGTGGGTGTCATCTGCAACTAGCAGCTGACACCTGCCTCCAATGTAGCAGACTTACTGAGTAAGCCCGCTACAGACATAGGAGCTTACCGACAATAGGACATAGCCATTCATCCATTGTCGGTAAGGGGTTCTCCGGTCAAGAAAATCTGTTTTCATATACCATAGGAGGGAATTCTGAGTTAATAGAGAAGGTCCCATGTCTAGGATCTTTGCAGCTTGGCCAGAGTGGCTAAAAATCGTACATGTCGCCTCTTCTGTTCTACAGAGATCACTTCTCAGCAGTCACCTCCTTATCACAGGCAGGATAGCAATGACAGGTAACACCGGATCCACCTTACACAATAGGTGATGGTCACGGCTCATCTTCTGCCCCTCTCTCCACGGGTCACAGAGGATGCCCCCAACACTCTCCCATAGAAGTCAATGAATCATTTCTTGTTTACAGGTTGCTATGTTCTATGTGGCTCCTGTAAAGCATCTTTCTAAATGCTGTTAACAGCAACGCAGGGAAGAAGGCTGCTCCTATAATCATATACAGAAAATACAAGCCTACAATAAAATGCACATAATAACCTATGCATATAAGAGAAGAGCATGGTCTTCTACCATCTTCCTGAACAGTTCGCTTACCTACAGTAACTCCGGGAACTTGTGAGTGGGCCTCATTTATCCCATCAGCAATGAGTTCCAGGCACTTGCTGACGGGCATTTCACCAACATGGGAGCCAGGGTGAATGTTGTATAATGTAAGGCCAAGCTTCTGACAGCGGTTTAACTCTTCAACCAACATAGCACGACTCTTCTGGAACACATCTTTAAAAAACATTTGAAATCAAAACGTGAACATAAGTTTTAAAAATTGCATCAACAGCAGTAATTTTAGGCATACCTGGCTTAGGTGAGCCCAGGTTCATAAGATATGGGCTATGAGGGAGTATATATTGGGCCTCAAAGCCCAGCTCATCACATGTTCTCCTGAACTTCTCAGCCGCCTCTTCTTCTAGGGTTTTACTGTTCCAAGTTCTCTGCGACCTCAGAAACAGACCGAATGCTCTGGCTCCAATACGTTTGGCCTCCAGTGGTGCATTCCACAGTCCCCCTGTGACCTCATATAAGAGCATACAGTATATATGATGTAGCTGCACCGGTTTAATGTCCCATTAATCCAATTACTATCACCTACCTTGAATGGAAACATGTGCTCCTACATACTTGTGAGAGCTCAGACTGAGGTGGAGATGTTTCTGTAAGGTCTCCAACTCCGAATCTGATTCTTATGTCTTATCGTTTATAGGTTTTTTCATCAGTCTTTTACTTCTCTGAGCTGTTGGACTTTTATAGTCCCCTAATGAGGAATGAATAGAGAACATACAAAAAGCTTATAACTGATCCTGAACGGCAACATATTGATTCATAATGTCATTACAGAGTTTTACAATAAATTAAGTTTTACAATGCAATTCAGACACAATGGCTGAACTGGCTGCACACAACCAACACCGTCTATACTTCTGCCCTCCATGACTTTTTTTTTTAGTATAACTTTAGGTAACCATGTAACTTCATATTAGGATTTTTTTTTATTTATTTTTTTTAAAACAGTGGCCGTGAAGAGTCAAAAGTCCATAATGGTTTCTGGAAAAGATTTGTTAGGTTTAGACTACGTATTGCAATCTAACAGGTCCCCCAACATTGAGCTATCTGTGGAGAGTCCTGTTGTAACCATCTGCTACAGCCACTGAAAACCATCAATAAGTCCTCATAGTCTTGGACCAACAATGTGATACGAAAAAAGCATTTCACGGTGATCACTGAATTAATTAGAGCATTAATGTAATGCACAGATGAGACAAGACCTACAGAGGGAGAGCTGCTCATTGGTGAGGAAAGTTCTTAATTAGGATAATAGATAGACACGGAAAACAGAGACCCTTCATAGCCCTGCGTGGCCACTATTTTGGTGGAATGAACTGCTTTGTTTTTTTCATCTCAATCTTAAAGGGGTTTTATCATTTCATTAAATGGTCTTCAGAATAAGGGGACAGTGAAAACAAGCAACTTTGCAATTGGATGTCATTAGCAAAGCTGTCTTGTATTTACAGTATTCCTTATCTTGTGATTTTGTTTACACCGATATCCAGTCCTGTCGAATCCCCCTGGATCCCTCCTTGCATTTTACTAGCTGAGAGCTCATTTACATTCTGTACAGCCCCCGGTCGAATTCACGGAGCTGTGTCTCTCACTCAGAGTAAGGACCATCACATTTTACTTTAAAACAGGGAGAAGAAAACAGAATTACATGAAGGGCTTACACAATCAGGAAATAGCATAATTTGTGTCGATCCCTGCCGGACTTAGAGTTAGGGCCCTAGCTTTTCCCCTCTCCACAAACCCAGCAGAAACAGACTTGCAACAGATTCTACAATTAAAAACATAACAGTTTTGTCCCGGTGCCTAACTCTCCTGCATAGAAGCGAGATCTGTGCCATTCATAGCCCATCTCCAGTGTGAGAGGAAAAGAGTGCTCAGTCTAGATTGAATGCAGCCTTTGGTTTGTATACAGCTATTACAAAATAAGACTGATAGGGAAAGACACAGTGTCATGTAGACTCAGGGGGGGGGGGGGGGGAAGAAAACCTTATAAAGTAACAGAAGACTAAGGCGAGGTTCACACGTGTTTGGGTAAGTTTTTTCGGACCCAAACACGTATCTAATAATGCTCAATGTGATTTACATTGATTTCAATGTAAAACACCTATCAGCGTACAGACGATATGTGTTTTACATACGTCTTTGGGATGCGTTTAGCGGATCCAATCAAAGAATTCACATGTCAATTCTTGATCCGTTTCATGCATCTGATACCCTATTTAAAACCATAGGGTGCGTTTCTGCTGCACAGGAAAAATATTCAAACAGGCACCACAATTTGGGTACGTGTATGGATACGTTTTATGTAGCGTTTTTCAATACGTTTTTCAGATTTAAAAACTTATTGAAAAACACAGTGTGAACATCCCCTAAAGTATAAACACTTTTTAATATGTTTAACCCCTTACCGCCGCAGTCTATTTTTTTGTCCTGTTTGTTTTTTCCTCCCTGCCTTCCTAGAGCCATAACTTTTTTATTTTCTCATCTACATAGAAATATATTTTTTCTTCTGAAGTGTTCAGCGTGGGGGATACATGATGTTATGTTTAACTTGATCAGACTTTTACAAACGTGGCAATACCAATTGTAATTATTATCATTTTTTTATTTGTAAAATGGCAAAAGGAGGGTGATTTGAAGCTAAGATTTTTAATTTTTTTTATACTTTAAAAGATTATTCTTCTTATTATTATTTTTACTTTAACACGGATTCTCCTTAGGGTGATTGACCACAAGGGGGCGCGATAGTTATTATTATTGAATAAACAATGCAATAGGGTGTACAAAGATGGTGGATCCACTACTTCCTTCCTGGGGCAGGAAGTAGTACAACGGAAAAAGGCGTGAGGGAAGCCCCCCAGATCGGAGGAAAACGTGCGCACACACATTTCTATTCCTTAGACACTGATCGCAGTGTCTAAGGAATGGAGTTGGCTCTATTTCGTGCTGTTATCAGCTGCAATTAGCAGCCGACATCCGCCTATACAGGGGGATTGCTACGCGATCCCGCTACATAACCCCTTTCCAACACTAGGACGTACCAGTACATTCAATGTCGGTAAGAGGCCAAGTAGTAAAATTAAATGTGTCCATTAACAGTGTCCTACCTATTCCTAGATATCGCCTCTTGTAGGGGGCGCTCAGCCCCCTCAGGTCACTAAGTACACCCCCGTTTGATTTTCCCCTGATAAGCGTCACACTGGTTGCTATGTTTAGACCTGGCTTCTACTTGCGCAAGGACCTAACCTATTCTCAAGATGTAATTTAAAAAATGAGGGCCTTTTGGGAATTTGGGCCTTGGGGAAAAACGGACCGAAAAACCCCATTTTTTTAAATGTGAAAAGGCCTTATCCTCAGTCCCCCCCGTTGGTATCCCCACAAAGAACTTCAAAATGGACCGTTCTGACAAAATTAAAGTAAAAATTTTTTTCCCTGTAGGTCTGATTCGCTAAAACAAGGTAATGAAAAATCTTATAATTTCCCTATTAACTTTTTTTTATTTGTTGGTTCTTTAAAAAGGGCACCAAAAGTCACCAAAAGCCTTTGATCTTGAGGTCTTAGACCACCTGAAAGAGGATGGCCGATATTCATGCACATGCTGCACTAACAATCACATTCAGTTCTATGGGATAGTTTCATTTTTAAGAATTTATGCAATTAATTTTTCATATGTGACCATATATTTTGTGGGAGAGTGCACGTTAAAAAAGTTTATGTATAAATGAAATATTACAGGGAATGTATCATGAATAGTAATCTATTGTTTAAATTAGGTTGGTATGTTACATATCATTACTTGTAACTAAGCAGTACAGCAGCTCAGGCAAGATGCCTGCTCTCCATAATGATGTACACGAAACATCATGTAATTAAACAAAAATAAAAATATACATCTACCCCATCAAAAAATGAAAACAGCTTAAACAAAGAAATAAGATGCATCAGTAGCTAATTCATCCCTTTCTAAATCAGGAGCTTGTCTGGCATAGAAGACATCAAAATTGCCATCAGCTCATAGAGGTCACAGGAGCGTTGATTTATTGCAGCAATATATGGGACTGTCCTACTGCAAAAAATTCATGCGTTCCACACCAAAGCAAACACATTTAATTGAACGGAACTTGTTTGCACTCACAGAAATTTCCGCAACATCTAAACTGCCTTTTGGGGCCATTTTGGCTAATATAGCAATGAACTAATATAGCAATGGAAGCATGAAAGATCCTTAAAAGGGTATTCCCACTTCACTGATCAGCTTAAACGTGTAAGTAAAAGGTAAACAGAGGTTACTACCAAATACACTGCTGTTCTAATGTAGCTTCCCTTCAAATCTAGTGCAGTTCTCTCTGCTCTAACAGGCTTTAGCAGCAGTGGCCAAGATGACACCCCTACTGTGTCTTATCAGAGGAACTTGTTTATCTTTCTTACTATAGCCTTCTGCTCTGCTGTTTAAACCCTTCCATCACCAACGTCCCTTTAACAGGCTCAATAAGGAATAGTAGAGCTGATATGTCATTCACTGCAATAGAACCACCCACAGCCTGACCAGAAAGTGGGAGCCTGAAGCTGGCTGTTAGGAGCAGATTGTGTGAAAAAAAACAAAAAAACTTTAAGACTCACCTATTTCAGGTTTCACATCAGTCAGTGTGTCTACATTCAGCTTCTGGGATTTTTTTGTAGTTTCTTTAATCCTTGATTTTTGCTTCTTCTCAGGTTCCGATTTAGGGATGTCATCCGAGCTTATAGTTTCTAGTAGAAATGTCAACATATTAGTTTATATTTCATATAATACACTCAACAAAACATTAATAAACACAGCTTCAGCTGACTATACTGAATTCTACTGCTGGACTGTAGATGATTATAAGGTTATGTTCACAAGGCTGAAATTGACGCTGTTTTCGGAGCGGTTCTGCACCAAAAACAGTATCAGAAAAGCCTCCAAAACGCCCTTAGTTCATGGATTCCTATGTAAAACAGCACTGTAGTTCCCACACAACGAGGTTTTTACGCGCTTCTTTGGACGCGGTTTTGGTCGCTGAAAAAGAGTCATGTCACTCTCTGCTGCGAACAGGAGCTTGTTTATCTGTGTTACTGACAAACTTTAACCCTTTAGATCTCTGTAGATTTGTGCACTACAGTTTTAAAACCTCCAGCACTCATGTCACTGTAACAGGATCAGCTAGGAATAGAAGAGCTGTAATGTTAATCACTGCTGTAGAACCACCCACAGTCTGACCAGGAAGTGAGAGCCTGAAGCTGTCTGTGAAGAGCAGGCTCTGTCAAACAGCATAGTGAGAACACCCCTTTAAGGATGAAACACATCAAACCATGTGTTACCCTGCAAAGGCAACATGTGAACTCATTTCTATGGTCTACATATTTCGAGGTACCATCATCGCATTTTTTTTTGCATGAAGCAAATTCAAGATGTATAGGGCATGCATAAATCATGTCATAACATCAGGTCTTATACCTTCTTTTCTCTTCCGTCTTTTTACTTTGTCACCATCAGGGACTTGTTTCTTGTGTTCCTGGACAGCAATGGAATCGCCTTTTTCATCCTTTCTTGGACGCCGAGCTGAAAATATGAAATGATCTATGTCAGCAGTCCTATAGTAAGAGAAACTTTGAAGACTTTCCAAGTGGGCAAAAAAGTTCTGTTTGTTCTTGTGCAATATTACAGATCAGTTTTTATCCCTCTTTGCTGACTAAAAACCAGTCAATTAACATTTATACATGGAGGCAATGAGCAAAATCAAACCTAACGTCTAAGCCAGACATGGGATCAGTGAATATAGAAAAAAACGGATCCTGGCTCTTACTATGGAATTACCTCTATGAGGCAGTGCAAAGGTGCTGTTAAACAGGTTTTATTGTTAAAAACAACTTCAATAAAAGAATGTAAACCTTTTACACCATATATAATATTCATAAAAAAAAACTCAACGCGTTTCTCATCTCAAATGGGCGCTACACCAGGAGTCGTGTATACAAAAGACCGGGAAAGCAGTACATTTAAATCTGTGGCTATGCATTCATTGGTTTAAACAATCCTCCAATCACGAAGGAGCGATAGAAAAACATTTACTTTTATGGGTATCCTCTTAGCCATTCAGGAGCAGAGCAGCAAATTTGATTATTTTCTATTGGGAATAAATCTCTCCCGTGATTGGCTGGGAAATAGGGGGGTTGGATCTCTTCCATCTAATCAGGAACCGAGCGAGAATAAAACCATTATATGCTATGGAGGATGCAACCTACACTATACTCCATGGAGAAAGAATCTTGAATGTGATTGGTTATAAGAAAAGGGGGTTGGGTCGCTGCGTCCAATCGAGGGCGAGCGACAATCTCCACTATACTCTATAAAGTATAGCGATAGATAAAGCAGCTGGTCAATGCATACTTCTAAAGTGCCGACAGCCGGCTCCCACTGACTTTTACTTGCTGCAGCTCATAAGTGCTGGGAAGAAGTGACAGGTCATTGAGAGCTATGATTACCTGCCGTTTTCCCTGGCATACAATACTCGCTGAGGTAAAGAATTGATATGTCAATGGGGAAAGTGAAAGTCAATGGGAGCCAACTGTCAGCGCTTTAGAAGTACATGTTGGCCAGCGCCTACTTCTAAAACACCCAGTGTATTGCGCCGCAATACACCATGTGAACATGTAAAACTGAATCTGGTAATTTATATAGACCAATTATTGCACTTTTATCACATTTTTATTTACGCCACCTGTGTATAATACTAATTTTTTTTATTATTTTTTTTAAAAACACTTCATATAGATTTTCAAAAATACGAAAAAACATCATAGAAAAAGTGGTAAACTTGTTTTTCGCTGAACAGACATTCATTCAGAGTCTTAAGGTATGTTCGCATGGCGTGTTCAGTCCGTGTGAACATACGTTATCAGATCCGTCTTTTAGACCCAAACACGCATCTAGCAAATAGCAGTGTGATTTTACTATGCTTTCAATTTAAAACACGCATCAGTGTTCAGACAAGTGATCACCGATGCGTGTTTACTTGCGTCTTTTGGAATTCTTGATCCGAAAGACGCAGCAGGCACCCTATTTAAAACTATAGGGTGCGATCCTGCAGCAGCCAAAATGCATCCAAACATGCACCTGTGTGTTGGATGCGTTTTGGATCCAATTGATGCAGCATTTTTGGATGCAATTTTCAGATCCAAAACCACCATATGAACATACCCTTGTTTCCAGTCTGATAGCGAGGAGAAGCTCAGATAAACCAGCTGTGCTGCACACCTGTGCAACATTTCAGGGGAAGAGCACAACCCCTTTCTCAAACTGCTTGAGAAAGGGGGCCCGTTTTTCCCCTGAAAAGTTATAGCACTTTTTCTTTGACGTTTTGTCAGTGTTTCTGGAAATCTATATGAAGTGTTTTTAAAAAATGGTATTATACACAGATGGAGTAAACAAAAATGTGATAAAAAGCAACAGTGCAAAAATTGGCCTGTATAAATTACCAGATGCAATGTTAGGGTATGTTCACACGATGTATTGCGGCGCGTACAATAGGCGCCAGAATACGTCGTGTGCTTCAGGAGCTCGCACTGATCAGCGCGTACTCTTGTGGTGTGGGGGGGTGGGGCAGCCCGCTGGCCCCACAGACATGCATTACTCGATCGTATTGTACGCGTGGGGGAAGGAGGCATAATCCATAGTTCTCTATGAGAGTTATGGATTACCGTAATTGCGGCGTGCATCTCGCAGCGTATAAAGCGCAAATACACGGCGAAATGCGTGCCGCAATTACGCCGTGTGAACATACCCCTAGAAAGGAGCAATTAGGAGGCTCTAATCCATAGACCATTGGGGTTATTACTAATTTGAGAAACAGCGGAATACATGTAGAAAATAGGAGTAAAACTTCATAGTTATTTCATAAAATATCTCAGGCTTCACATTTAGACAATTTAATAGTCGCAACTTAGTTTCTCTTTCCGGATGTTTCAGCCATATATGGACCTTTCTCAACAATGTACGATATTTAAGTAAAGGGGATCCTCAATTTGATGACTCCTAAAATTGTATCTACTGCCATGTTGGAACAGACGTGCCTGAAAGTTACTTTCGACACTTGCTCAGATTTCCTCATGTTTCTCATAGACCAAGTTATGTCCGTGTCAAATTTCACTACATTACATCAATTACAGAGGTTCCTCAACATACAATATTAATTGGTTCCGGAATGACCATTGTGTGTTGTAACCAAAACTCTACGGAAAACTGGTCATTGGTTCCAAAGCCCCAAAATGTCACCAACATAATGTAAATTACTAATTCAGATAAAGCGCGTCCTTCCATATAACATCAGAAAGAGCTGCTGGAAGCTGGGAATCTATGATGAGGACAGGAGCTTCTTTGGGTCATGGACTTTATACACAATGGACCAGAAAATGGGGCCCTCACCTGGTGCCCAAAGGAGCCGCTCATCCTGACACATGTAAGAGCAGTACAGGACATGTAGTACCGCACTGTACTGTAGAGAGGCGCTATAGACCACCAATCACTGCATGCACCTCACTAATACATGTAAGAGCAGTACAGGACATGTAGTACCGCACTGTACTGTAGAGAGGCGCTATAGACCGCCAATCACTGCATGCACCTCACTAATACATGTAAGAGCAGTACAGGACATGTAGTACCGCACTGTACTGTAGAGAGGTGCTACTAGACCACCTATCACTGCATGCACTTCACTAATACATGTAAGGGCAGTACAGGAAACGTAGTAATGCACTGTGCTGTAGAGAGGTGCTACTAGACCTCCAATCACTGCATGCACCTCACTAATACATGTAAGAGCAGTACAGGACATGTAGTACTGCACTGTACTGTAGAGAGGCGCTATAGACCACCAATCACTGCATGCACCTCACTAACACATGTAAGAGCAGTACAGGAATGTATGCACCGCACTGTACTGTAGAGAGCGCTATAGACCACCAATCACTGCTGCACGCAATACCCATGCAGAGCAGTACAGGAATGTGTACCGCACGTACTGTAGAGGTGCTCGCTGCCACACTGCAGCCCTCACTATAGTAAGAGAGACAGGACAGTAGCACTGCAGTACTGAAGAGGTGCTTAGACCACCAACCGCATACCCTAATACATGTAACGTACGGACATGTAGCACCACTTATGTGGGGTCTTGACCACCAATCACTGCATGCACCTCACTAACACATGTAAGAGCAGTACAGAATATGTAGTACTGTACTGTAGAGAAGTGCTATTAGATCGACAATCAATGCACTGCACTAATACAGATGTTTTGCAAGTAAAATATTCATAATTGATTGGATCTTCCATCAATCACCTGTACTACGGATCAGCAGTGTCTGGGACATTGTATGGCGAGTGTGGTTTATACAATGTCCTAGGAAAGAGCATTGTATGGTGAAAATATTGTATCCAGAGGCCATTGTAAGTTGAGGGAACACTGTTATAAGAAAAACTCCGTGGGCCAACAGGGAGTTAACCCCTCTGCATTTGTCCGACTCTGCTATAAGAAATCTCTAGTTAGAGCCGTGTTAAATGCCACTTTCAGCAGTTAGTTTGCACCGCTTTACATCGCGCTGCAATCTGGTGTCTTTTCTGACAGTCCTCACATCTCTCAGGTTTCTTATCTGCAGGTTCGCATTCTGTATTCTGCGTCTGGGATCTGCTCTTTGTTTTTCTCTTTTCGGAAGGCTCCGATTCTTTATTATCATCCATCTCAAGATGATCTGAGAAATAAAGATAGAAAATATCTTTTTATTTCACACAGCAGTGCACTAGTAAGACCCATATGTCTTCACTGAAAAGATTTTTATTACAAATATTTTTTATAAATGGAAGAATTAAAGGGGTTGTCTCACTACATTGATTCATCTGACCTCAGTCCTGTTTTCTTGGTTTCACTTTAAATTCAGGGCGTGTTTACTTACTTCTATAGGCTGCAGTAGAAGCCAGGTCTGTAGCTATAACAACCAGTGCTGGCAGCCTATCAGGAGAGATTGAACAGGTCTGTAGCTATAGTGACCTGAGGAGCTGATGCAGCCCATACAAGAGGGGATATCTCAGAATAGGTAGGACACTGTTAATGGACATATATTGCAAAGTGACTGGTTTTTGCAAGATCTTTAACATAAAAAGCAATCCTTGTAGTGAGACAACCCCTTTAAGCAAGCAGATATAAAAGTGACATTATGGATTGCTTTCAATGGGCCCTAATGCTGCTTTGTTGAAGGCCACATTCAAGCTGCTCTCCATGCTGGAAATGGATAGATGCTACCACCCTTCCGCCCTGAGCGTAGGAGTTGCCACGTTTAACATATAGGTTATTGCTATATTTATATGTGGTTCAGACTACGCAGTGTGAAATAAAATATTCTGCTGGCTTGGAGTCCATTCACAAATGACAGATTTACAAACCAGCGTGTAATATTCAGTAAAAATCCCTATAGACAACAAAGATGGGTTCATATAGTGCGTATTGGTTGCAGAATACAATACATGGACAGTACAGCTACAGGACAGACAGATGGGATCCTAAAAGGATGCTCTCTCTATGCTATTCCTCAGCGCCACAGGCAGTTTCAGACTCACACTTCCTGGTCAAGCTATGGGTGGTTCTACAGCAGTAATTGACATATCAGCTCTGCTATTCCTCGCATATTCTATTACAGGAGGTTTGTAAACTGCAGTGCACAAGTCTACAGAGCTCTTAGGGCTTAAGGTTTGTCAGTAATATAGATAAACAAGTTGCTGTGCTAGAGAGAACACTCAACAGAGAGTGACTCACCATGTTTGGACAGGGCACCTGAAGCAGTGAGAGCAGAGAGGTGGTCGATAACCTAGAGAAATACTATCTAGCAGTAGATAAAACCTCGTTTACCTCTTAAACAAAGCAAAATCAGAACAGCAATGTATTTTGTAATAGTCTTGATTTACCTTTGCCTACACATTTAAAGCTAATCACTGTAGTGAGAAAACCCCTTTAATGGAACAACAGTGGACATAAGACTCCTGTGCTCTTATTTGCTGGGGTTTCCATAGCGGAGATCCACCCCACCCCCACCAGAACAGACATGTCACTCCTATACGTTATCAAATGAAGAGGTCTCATAACAGCTTTCCTTCCTCGTCTTTTTATTTTTTCTACAATTGGAAGATTTTTCTTAGGTTCTTGAGAAGTGAAGCCTCCTTCTTCTCCGTGTTCGTCCATACTTATGTCAGCTGACACAACCCCTTTAACCCTGGGGGGAAAAAGAAAGGTTCAGTCTCTAGAGGAGAGAAGGGCTGAGCCACTGAGCAAGGCAGCGTCTGCATGTTTACTCAGATAATTACATTACAACCAGTGGATTCTCTACACAAAAGACACAGGCTCTTTTCTCCCACTCCCTTCAAAGCTCCTTCATATGCCCTGCCATCAGATAAGAAGTGCAAACAAAGCAAGCACAGCCAGATCAGCTCCTGGTCATAGCTACTGTAAACAGTCAGGAAATTAAGGGCATCTTAGTCAGGCTGTAGCTCTCACAGGATTCACTTTTTATAATCACATATATTTAGAAAAGTGATTAAATACACATTTTGGAGGCTCCCACGTCAACATTACATGGTGGCAAAACCCTTAAAGGTATGTTCACACAGCGTTTTTGGATACGATTTCGGGTCCGTGTTGGATGCAGCAGGATCGCACACTATACTTTATTATAGGGCTCCTGCTCTGTCTTTCGGCTCAAGAATTGACATGTCAATTCTTGAAACTAATCCGACAGACACAATGTAACACGCACTGGCGATCACACGTGTGAATGCTGACATGTGTTTTACATTGCGAGCGGTGTCAATCACACTGCTCATTGTCAGATGTGTGTTTGGGTCCGTCTAGACAGACCCGAACACGCACCCAAAAGCGTATGTTCACACAGATCCAACATGCCACAGGTGTCAAACTGCAGCCCTCCAGCTGTTGGGGAAACTACAACTCCCATCATGCATTTATATAATCTATAACAGTGGGCATGATGGGAGTTGTAGTTTCCCCCAACAGCTGGAGGGCCGCAGTTTGACACCCCTGCCCTAAGACACCTTACCTCAAGGACCCTGCGCAGGAGATTGAGTAGTCAGTGTGAGAGGCGCAGCTCAGTGCTAGATGGGGGTTCCCAGGCAGCATAATGAGCGCAGCTGTGCCTAATTACTCCACAGTCCCAGAGCCGGCAGCTGTTGAGTGCCGCCCATTACAGGCTGAGGCACATTTTATATGTTATGTGTATAAAGTGTGCCTGTAATGTGTATACATTGTTACATGAGGTTGGCAGGAATGCTGGGACCTGTAGTTCCACAGTACTACAGATCCCAGCATGCCTGCCACTCCAGCCATCCTCATGCAACAGTATGCATACAAATTAAAGGCTAAGGTTGGCTGCTGTGGAAGGCATGCTGGGACTTTTTCAAGACCTAAAGCATATCAAGTGAAATATGCTGGTACTTGCAGTTCCACAGCAGCTGTTGTGGAACTACAAGTGCCAGCATACCACACATGTACTTAATATACAAATTCAATTCAAGATTGCACCTACAGTCCTTATCCTATACGTAATCCTGGGACTGTCTGTATTGTGTAGAATGCATATACTCTGATTGGTGGAGAGCAAAGTCTATAGCGCAGTGGCACTTCCCCTTTGTTAACAAAAAACACCTATGAAGATGTATAGAATTCTTGCTCTGAATGTTGATTTGGTTTGATACCTCTTAGAATCGGGAGGGAAATATTTCCTTCAGGGCAGATTGGTTCCTACTTAATAGGATTCAAAATGTGGAAACTAATTTCACTTCTCCCTCATACATATGTTCTGTCCCACTTTGAGCTATACTTGATTTTAGTAACGAGGGGGTTATGCTGTCCATCTATCTGGTAGAAGCGGGAGGAAGCAGGCACCACAGGTTAAATAAAGCAGCAGGGAAACACAGATCCAGAGTCCCCCCCCCTCCACCCCAAAGCATTCTGTGGGGAGGGCTTTTGCTCCGACCTGCCCTTCAAAGGGATGGTTTATTCAACCTGAAGCCAGAAAGAAAAAGGGAAACAACAGGTCACCAAAGAGTTTTGAGGACTGATTGTAATACTAACAGGGCTACCCAAAAAACAGTAGGAAAATTGTAATGAAACATAATTGAAAACTGCTTTTTTTTTTAAAGTTTTTTAAATTAAAAAACCCATCTTTGAGCGAGAAAACCCTTTAATATACAAATTTAAATTTCAAGTTTGCACCTACGTCCTTATCTATACTACCCCCGGACTGCCTGATTGTGGGGAATGAAACTCGTTTGGTTTTGGAGAGAAGTCTATAGCGCAGTGGCACTTCCCCTTTGTTAACAAAAAAACCTAGAAATGTATAGAATTTTTTGGCTTAAATGTTGTTGGTTTTAAACCCCCCTTTAGACGGGAGGGAAATATTTCCTTCAGGGCAGATTGGTTCCTACTTAATGGATCAAAATGTGGAAGCAAATTTTTGGAAAACTACAAATATACTTCTCCCCTCCCCCCACTGTTCTCCCCACCTTTGGCTATACTTGATGGACATATGTCTTTTTCCAGCTGTACTAACAACATAACTGCAGCGACCTGAATCCTAATATTGAGCTGCTAAAATTGCAGTCGCATAAAATTTCCGCTGATTGTTATGTCATGAAACAAAGCCATATTGATGACTATTACTCAGAATGCAGCAGGGTGACAATATGATCAAGCTGCAGTGTAGCCTTAGCCTTAAAGGAAAAATGCATGTATTTCTAAACACAGACCCTGTTTGTCTCCCAGGACAGGAAACAGCAGGTTTATTTCTTCCCCGCATTAATATATAACTAAACATCGAAAATGACAAAAAAAAAAATCATCCATAAAATCACCAGAACGGGTTAACAGCCATGCGCCTGCGCGTCCTTCAATCACGTGCGCAACGTCCGCAGCTACTGAGCGTGCGCAGCACAACGGCTGACGCTCCGACCACTGGAGGCCGCGATGTACTGAGTCTGCGCGGGAGCCTTCACTCGGCTCCCGTTCTATCATAACAAGGAGTCTTCTTAAAAATGGCGCTTGCTCAGCCCTAATAGACATAGTGGGAACTTCTGCCGTCCGCCCTGTGTTTAGTGAGTTCCGTGTAGCTTGTAGGAACACGTGTTCGGGTCACAGATCTTAATTTCTAACCCGCGGGCGGGTGTGCGCCTCAGAGAGGACGCTTGGGGGTTGTATATTTGTCTGCTGGTTTAAGCAGACGCAAACAGTACAGGAAAGGTCAGTGTAGGGCACAGTCTGATTAATGTGTGTATGGCGCCATCTGGTGTCTGGCGGTGGTTACTACATATGACGGAGCGCGAGACTTTTAACCAGTTCGCGACCAGGCGCAGTCAGGTTTTTGTTTTTTTAGTACATTTCGTTCTTCAAATTTTTTTTGTTCTCTATAATACAAAATACTTGACTTTCTGCATTTTATTACATTCAGTTTTTGTTATGTACGAAAGAAAAATAGAAAAAATGTAAAATAAATTTTTTTAGGGTTTTTCTATTTTTTAATAACAAAATGTGCCACTAAAATACAACTCTGATTACTTGTTTTTCCACTGAACATATGTAAAAAATAAACTTACAGATTTCAAAGTTCCAACGTTCAAAAGCTCAATGCGTAATAAAAAAACAAGAACATTTTTAATGTGAGCCTCGTTTCCACTCTGGACGTTTTTATATGCATAGTTGAGTCACATTATTATGACCACTTCCTTCTTTTGACGTCGCCAGCACATAGCTCATGAAGGAAGTCGTGTGGTGAGCAGGGTTGGTGGGTTTATAAGGTGGCTGATAGGCTGCCTGCACACACATCCCTCGTCGCTGTCATGGGCAAAAGTGATGATTTACAGAATTACATGGAGGGTTAATTATTGGCTTTCAGGCTGAGGGTGGCAGTATTTCTGACACTGTGCAGTTTGTGTTGCTGTGGTGAGTGGACAAATGGCGCCATTGTGGAAACTGTGGAGCACCACAGCCATTGATGTGAGAGGTGAATGTTGGCTGTGAAGGTACACGAGGACGGACACAATACAGTAGAGCAGTTCACCGCCAAAATTAACCAGGGGCTTCCAGACCTGTGTCTAAAACCACAGTTGACTGAAGCTTACTGGCTATGGGGCTCGGAAGCAGACAGATGTCACTGCTTTGCTGCTAACAGAGTTACATCGGCAGAAAAGGCTTCACATTTTAATGGTTTTATTGGAATTGGAAATGAGTTGCCTTCTCCGATGAGTCACATTTTCTGCTTCATCGAACCGATGGACGTTGCTTGATCAGACGAAAAGCAGAGAACAAACGCTCTGCAACCATTGCTGGAAGAACGTGCTGGTGGTGGCAGCGTTATGCTCTGGGGAATATTTTCATGGCATTTGCTGGGTCACTCATCCATGTGAAAGGTACTCTCAACTGATTTGAGTATAAATCTGTCCTTGTGGATCACGTAACCTCATACATGCTGATTGTCTTCCCTTGGGCGACTAAGATCTTCCAAAAGACAGTGCGGATGTTACAACATGGTCATGCTCTTCCAACCAATGTTGGACGTTTCTAGCCGAGCAGCTGAGGGATGCACTCAGCTCCAGATACCTGTGACAACCTATCAGGACCATATTAACTGCTTAACGACCGCCCGCCGACTATAGACGTCGGTTGGTGCGGGTCGTTCGTCTGCAGCGACGTCTTAAGACATCGCTGCATAGATCGGAGTTTGCGGAGCCCGGGCGCTGCAGCTGCGCTGAGATCGGGGCTGTACTACACAGCTCTGATCCCAGAGCATCTCCTGCGAGCACCGGTGAGCGGGGGAAACCTCCGCAACCCGGTGCTTTAACCCTTTGATTGCCACAGTTCGTCACCGCAGCGCAATTAAAGGATTACCCTGCTCTGTTGGGTGATCGGAACACCCGGTGACCTGACAGAGCTCAGGGAACGGATGCACAGTCAGCCCTGGGGACCTAGAGTAGCCCCAGGACGGTCTGTGTAACAAGCCAGTGACCAGGACAGACTGTGTGCTGCCCTGATCACTGCCTGCTTCAGGCTGACACAGATTATAATGTATTAGCATATGTGAATATGCTAATACATTACTAAGTGTAAAAAAAAAAAAAAAAGTAACAGTTCTCCCTTCAGGGGATTTAAAAAAAAGTTAAAAAAAAAAAAAAAAAAAGAAAAAGTGTAAAAAAAATGATTAAAAAAAAACAAATAAAAATAAATATTTATTAAAAAATAATTGTGCATACATAACACACACAAAAAAACCTTACACATATTAGGTATCCCCACAGCCCGTAATAACCTGTAGGATTAATCAAGTTATTTAGTGTGAAGTGTGAATGGTGTAAAAAAAAAAATATATATATATATATATAAAAAAAATATATATATATATATATATATATATTTTTATTGTTTGTTTTTTTAAAATAAAAAAAAAAAATCTACAATTATTTATAAGTAAACTTCAACTATTCCCCCATAAAGTACAACTTGTCTCGAATAAAACGAGGCCTGATACAACTGCGTCATTGAAAAAATAAAAAAGTTACAACTGTTGAAACGCAAGGAGGCAAAAACAAAAAAAATGTTCTGGTTATTAACTACTTTTCAGGCGTTCGGCTTAAGGGGTTAAATCACTTCCAACCAGTCTAGCTGCTGTCCATGCTGCATATTACTTCCAGTTACAGGGGATTACTGTCCCCAGCACTGACTGCAGAGCTGATTTGGATCTGTTCAGACCCAGCAGCTCAGCAGTTACCCAGGGACAGAAGCAGGGAGCCTGGAGGCTTCCTTCTAAGTTGTACACGTGGCGCTCACTGACCTCTGTGTATATAAAGATTGGGAAGGCAGGGACGATAATAAAACATCTTTGCCTTTTCTCTGGGGAGCCCGGCCCTCCATACCCTCTAGATATACAATTTCCATGCAGCTACAGACTTTACAAGAAACTTCAGATACAACCTTTCAGAGTCAAATGCAGATTGCCTGGACAGTTTAAGATATTTGCCGCTCCACAAGCAGTTTGGGTGTCAAGGACGAAAAGCAATGCTGTGCACTAGGCCAAGTTTTTTATTATGCAAACTTGCTGGTCTGATTGTATGCAACTATCATAACTGAGAGCTCTTTAAGGTATCAAGCTGTTAGGTTCACTTTACCCTTATGCCGTGTTCACACGGCTTATTCACGGCGGATTTGCGAGCCGGATTGCGCTCACAAATTTGCCATGAATAAGGGGCGGGGCGGGAGCGCGGCGGGGGGAGCAGCCCACCGGCCCAATAGACAATGCATTATCTACGGCGCGTCCGCGCCGTAAATAATGTGCATGTCACTTTCTCCCCGCCCGATTCGCCGAGCGGGGAGGAGCGACGGAATCCACTGTTCTCTATGAGAGCAGTGGATTACCGTAATTACTCCGACAGATTGGCGCCGTACTGCAGCGCAAATCCGGTGCGGAGTATGGCGCCAATCCGCGGACAAATAAGCCGTGGGAACACGGCCTTAGGTTATGTCTACACTGCATCGGACAAAAAACGGCCCGAAAGCGGCCATTTTTTCCCGATGCAGGACCGTGGTTTTTGTCACACTTTGTACAAAAAACTCAGCTGCTTCTGGTTTTTTTTTTATGTCACCCATATAGTTGTATTCTATGGGAAGACGCCAAGAAAACTAAAAGTGGCGGCGTATCATACAACATGTTGTATACTACGCCGGCGCCAGAAGACGAGCGGAGAAAAGACGAGCTGTGGAGACTGCAGCTCGTCTTTTCTATTGCCGTCTACGGGCCCATGAACGATCGTATCTTCGGCGCTTTTAAAAAACTAAAAGCGCCGGAAAATACGATCATAACTGCTGTGAATGTTAAGCCACAGTTTATAATGACATGTCTACGTGCTGGTCATCAGAAAACCAAGACCTTAAAGGGCCTTTTCTTGATGCAGGCCCGCGGCATTGTCAGCTTTGTGCAAAAGCCTGGGGCCCCCGCTTTCTTTTCCCGACGCCCCCATACAATAGCATTGTAGGGGAAAGACGTCAAAAGCGAGAAGCACCGGCGTATTATACAACTTTTGTATAATACGCCGCTGCCGAAAGAGGGCAGAGAAAAACGGTTGTAGACAGCAACTTTTTTTTTTAATTGCCGTTAGGCACCACACGCGTTTATTGCGGTGTTTAAAAAAAACGAAAACGCCGGGATGCATCTTTAATCATGTCTGTGGGCATTACCCTTAAGGTCATTCACACGGGTTTTCATCCAATAAACATCCGCTTTGTGATGGTCTGGTCCATCAGAACGGGGAGACGCATCTAACAATTAGCAGTGAGTTTATCACTGCCGGCAATGACAGACACGCAGCGGCGTTCACATGAGAGATCGCCGCTGCGTGTTTGCATCGCGTCTCTCCGATCCGTCTTTCGGATGCGATCCAAGAAATGACATGTCAATAACACAATACATAGTATTGTGTAAGGAGCAACAAACTCAAGTGACAAGTCTGCGGGTGGGAGCAGTGTTTGCAGCTGCCTGGATACAAGTCTGCGGGACTGTGGTGGGCGCAGTGCCATTTGTGCCGCACTCTCAGTAGGAGAGTTGCCCCCACCTCTGGATACTGATGCTGTCAGGTAGTGAAGCCAGAGCAGCATCTGGAGGGGGGCAACTCTCCTACTGATAGTGCGGCACGAATGGCACCATCTTACCTCCCTTAGTGAAGCCAGAGCGCCCAGCAGACAGTGTCAGCATCCGGAAGCAGGACAAGCGCGGCACGAACGGCGCCATGACACGTGTCACCAAAAACGGCTCGGCGTGTCACCTCTGATACGCGTGTCATAGGTTAGCCATAACTGCTTTAAATGGTGTAGCTTCTTAGATAGAGTCATTTGTAGGGGTATCTAACATACAGGCCCCTCAAAACGACATCAGAAATGGACTGGTCCATAAAAAAATCAATGTTGGAATTTTTTGGGAAAATGTGAAAAAATACACTATATGACATGAGAGGGGAGCTCTGATTGGTTGCTATGGGCTCTGATTGGTTGCTATGGGCAACAAAGTGAATTTTAGACCTAGACCGTTTTCATACATGTGGCCCAATGTGTCACGACAAAACAATCTCTGAACCACATGGATAGGTAAAAGTATCAAATAGTTATTCTCACATAAAGTGACACAGGTCAGATTTAAAAAATGGGGCTCTGTCAGGAAGGCCAAAACTTGCTGCAGCAGTAAACAGTTAAGACACAATAGGAGTCCTGCTTACCTTATCACATACAGTGATTGACAGCTTTCCTTATATCAGTGTGTGTAGAGAGCTGTCAATCAATGTATGTGGGCGTGGTCAGCAGTATTTTCAGTTTCACTTTCACATATTTTCTCTGCTTTTTTTACTCAGAAATTCAGCATCATACCATAAAAACCTATATATCACAGAGCTCAGCTCCTCTCCTCTATCATATATCCCTATATATCACAGAGCTCAGCTCCTCTCCTCTATCATATAACCCTATATATCACAGAGCTCAGCTCCTCTCCTCTATCATATAACCCTATATATCACAGAGCTCAGCTCCTCTCCTCTATCATATAACCCTATATATCACAGAGCTCAGCTTCTCCTCTCTATCATATAACCATATATATCACAGAGCTCAGCTTCTCCCCTCTATCATATAACCATATATATCACAGAGCTCAGCTTCTCTCCTCTATCATATAACCCTATATATCACAGAGCTCAGCTTCTCGATCATATAACCCTATATATCACAGAGCCCAGCTTCTCTCCCTCTATCATATAACCCTATGTATCACAGAGCTCAGCTTCTCTCCCACTATCATATAACCCTATGTATCACAGAGCTCACCCCCTCTCCTCTGTCATATAACCCTATATTCACAGAGCTCAGCTTCCCCTCCTCTATCATATAACTCTATATATCACAGACCCTCAGCTCCTCTCCTCTATCAAATAACCCAATATATCACAGAGCCAATTTCCCTCTCCTCTATCATATAACCCAATATATAAAGAGCTCAGTTTTCTCTCCTCATCATATAACCTAAAATTACAGAGCTCAGCTCCTCTCCTCTATCATATAACCCAAAAATTCACAGAGCTAAACTCCTCTCCTACTATCATAAAACCCCTATAAATCACAGAGCCATTTTTTTCCTCCCCTCTTTTCAAAAATAACCCTATAAAACACCAGCTCACTTCTCCCCTCTATCATAAAACCCCTATATAACACAGAGCTCAGTTTCCCTCCCCTTTCTATCATTTTACCCCCTATATACCACAGAGCTCAGCTCCTCTCCCTATCATAAACACCCTATATATAAAAAGAGCTCAGCGTCCCCTTCCCTATATGTAACCCTATATATCGCAAGCTCAGCTCCTCCCCTCTATCATATAAACCTATAATCACAGATACCCGCTTCTCCCATTCATATAACCCTAATATCACAGAGCTCAGCTTCTCCCCCTCTATCATATAACCCTATAATCACAGACCTCGGGTTTCTCTCCCTCTATCATATAACCCAATATATCACAGAGCTCAGTTTCTCTTTTCATATAACCCAATATTTCACAGAGCTCAGTTTCTATCCTCTATCATATAACCCTATAAAAACCCACAGAGCTCAGCTTCTCCCCCTCTATCATAAAAACCCCTAAATATCCAGAGCTCAATTTTCTCCCCCTCCATCATATAACCCAATATATCGCAGAGCTAAAGCTTCCTCCTCTTCAAAAACCCTATATATCACAGAGCTCACTTCTCTCCCTACAAAATAACTCTAAATTACAGAGCTCACTCCTCTCCCTATCATAAAACCCCAAAATTATCACAGAGCCCCAGTTTCCTTTCCTACTATCATATAACCCTATATATCACAGAGCTCATTTACCCCCTCTATCATATAACCCAAATATATAAACCCGAGCCAGTTTCTCTCCTCTATCAAAAAACCCTTTTATATCACAGAGTTTCACCCTTCTCTCCTCTATCATATAACCCTATTTATCACAGACCCTCAGCTTCTCTCCTCTATCATATAACCCTTAAAACACAGAGCTCAGCTTTCCCCCTCTATCAATATCCCTAAAATATCACAGAGCTCACTCCCTCCTCTATCATATAACACCCTATATATAAAAAAGAGCTCAGCGCCCTCTCCTCTATCATGAAACCCCCCTAAAATATCGCAGAGCTAAAAGTACTCTCCCTCTACCATAAAAACCTATATATCACAGATATCAGTTTTCTCTCCAATATCAATAACCCAATATACACAAGCTAAAGCTTCTCTCCCTCTATCAAAAACCCTATATATCACGAGCCTCTGTTTTCTCTCCCTTTTATCAAAAAACCCCATATATCACAGAGCCCCAGCTTCTCAAATCATAAAACCCTATATATCACAGAGCCCCACTTCTATCCTCTATCTTTATAACCCTATAATCAAAAGAGCCACTTTCTCCCCTCTATCAAATAACCCTATTTTATCACAGAGCTCAACTTCTCCCCCTCCATCAATAACCCTATATATCACAAGCTCAGTTTTCTCTCCTCTATCAAAATAACCCTATATATCACAGAGCCAGCTTCTCCCCTATCATATAACTCTATATTACAGACCCTGCTCCTCTCCTTTTACATATAACCCAAATATATCACAGAGCTCAGCTCCTCTCCTACAAACAAAAAACCCTATATATAAACAGACTCAGCTTCTCCCCTCTATCATATAACCCTATATATCACCGAGCCAGTTTCCTCCCTATCATATAACCCTATTTTATCACAGGCTCAGCTTCTCTCCTCTATCATATAACCCTATTTTATCACAAAGCCCCACTTCCTCCCCCTATCATAAAACCCCAAATTTTTCACAGAGCTCAGCCCCCTCTCCTCTATCATAAAACCCCCTGTATACACAGAGCTCAGCTTCTCCCCCTCTATAAATAACCCATATATCACAAGCTCAGAAACCTCTCCTCTATCAAAAACCCTATATACACAGAGCTCACTTCTCTCCCTATCATAAAACCCATATATCCCAAGCTCGCATCTCTCCTCTATCATAAAAGCCTATATAATCAGAGCTCACTTCGCTCCTCATCATAAACCCTATATATCACAGAGCCAGCTTCTCCTCTACATAAACCCATAAATAAGAGCTCGCTTCTCTCCTCTATCAATAACCCAAAACCCACAGACTCACCCCCTCCAGACGATGATACTGAACGTGTTTTACTTGCGTTTTTTCTGATGCTCTTTTGGATCTTTTTAAAAAATTGTCACGTCAATTTTTGACCAAAGCACAGCAGGCGCCTTATTTAAAACTATAGGGGTCTTTCTCGCAGCCAAAAACGCATCCAAACAGCCCTGTGTTTTGGATGCGGTTGGATCTGTTACACAGTGTTTTTTGGGATACTTTTTCGTTCCAAAAAACGCCAAGCAAACATGCCCTAAGTAGGGGGCCCTTTTCCGGGCAAATTCACTCAGGGCATTTAAAGAAATTTCGCCCCCTTCCCCCCCCTCCCCCCGAAAAATATGGCGCCACAGTGCATCACCAAACCAAAGCCAAAAAATAAAAAAGCTTTTACCACAATGTGCTACGTATAAAACTACAAAAAAATAGTCATAAGTTACCAAATAACACCCGTACCCAACCGAATCCCAAACCACTAGGACCACATAAATCCAGCACACATACCAAATAATAAAACCACACCCAACCAATATCACCCCACTAGTACTAAATAAACAAACTGACCATTACTGATATAAACCATAAAACTACAACCTATATTACCGCATACATTACCATACAGGATGGAAAACCATCTTACACAGGCTCTGCGACATAAAAAATGATCACAAAAGTCATATCTAATGACTCACAGGAACTTCCCCTAAAGTTGTTCTCTTTCTCTTTTTCTTTTTTCCATCTGTCCAGACCCTGACAACTATCCCGACTCTTCACTGTAAAATTTACAAAACAAATACTTAAGACCCTTTATCACACTTCTCTACCAATTCCTATACAAATCCCCATCTATACACCTCATAGGGGTAGCCATGTAATATGCCCCCCGAGCCATGATGCCCCCCTTGTAGCCAGTAGATGCCCCCCCCTTGTACCCCAAAATCCCCCCTTGAAACCAGTAGACCCCCCAGCCATAATCCCCCGGCCATAGATGCCCCCCGTGCCAGAGATGCACCCCTTTTTATCATAATCCCCCCCCTTTAGCCAGTAAGGCCCCCTTAGCCGTGTTTTTTCCCCTCCTGTACCAGTGAGCCCCCCGTACCAGTAGGCCCCCTGTACCAGTGATCCCCCCACTGTCCATAGATGCCCCCCTGTACCGGGAAATCCCCCCCTGTACCATGATGCCCCCCTGTAGCCATGATCCCCCCCCGTAGCCAGTAATGCCCCCTGTACCATGATGCTCCCTGTACCAGTGCCCCTTTATAGCCAGGGATCCCCCCCTTAGCCATGATCCCCCCCTGTAACCAGTGATGCCTTGGGTTAGCCAGGAGAGGCCCCTCTTATAGCCAGTGATCCCCCCCCTGAAACCCCTTTTTGATGCCCCCCGAAGCCAGTAGATGCCCCTCTTATACCAGTGTTTCCCCCTCTAGCCAGTGATGCCTTCGTAGCCAGTAGATGCCCCTCTGATGCCAGGGGATCCCCCCCTTGGGCCAGTGTTTGGCCCCCCCCCTTGTAGCCAGTAGATGCCCCCTTAAAGCCAGTGATGCCCCCCCTGAAACCCAGTAAAGCCCCCCCTTTTACCCGGTGAGGGCCCCTCTTATACCCAAAGGGATCCCCCCGGGTAGCCAGGGGTTTGCCCCCCTGAACCCCAGTGAGCCCCCCTGTAGCCAGTGTTTCCCCCTTTTTATACCAGTGATGACCCCGGGTAGCCAGAGATACCCCTTTTATACCCAGTGATCCCCCCTGTAGCCAGTGCTCCCCCCCCCCTGTAGCCAGTGATCCCCCCGTATCCAGTGTGCCCCCCTTGTAGCCAGAAAGAGGGCCAACTCTTATGCCATTGAGGGCCCCCCCATTGAAAGCCAGTGATGACCCCCTTTGTACCAATGTCCCCCCATTGGCCATAGATGCCCTCCCTGTAATTAAAAAAATAACAAAAAATTACTCCCAGACCTCGGTCCGTGCTTTCCCATCCCCGGGGAAGCTGCTGGGGCCGGTGTAAACTCATAAAGCCGCTAACACTGCACCCCAAGCTCCCAGGGATCTCCTCGGCGGCGGGAGCGGGCCCTCTGCCGCCGGGGGGGCCCGCAGCGTCACGGGGGGCCGGGGTAAAACCCCCCTTTGCGCCCCCTCCCGACCTGATACAGGGGAGGAGTCAGGAGGGAATATCCGCCCTTTCCTCCTCCCTGAAACCGGAAGGCCGGGTGAGTCGGGGGCGCTCCTTTTGGACGGGCAGGGCGGGGGGCCGCCGCCCCCCCTGGGGTTTGACAGAGCCTCGGCGCCCCGGGGGGTTCACCCGCCCGGGCCCCCCCCCTAGGAAACGGCCCTGCCCTCCCCCTGGAACACCCCTGCCTAAGTATTCCCACACTAACCAAAGAAAATAAGGACCCATAACAGACAAACCCTCCACCCTTTATACCTCAGAATTCCAAAAAATAGGGGTTTGAAAATAGTTTCTAAACTGTAAAACCCTTTTTAGGCTAGGTTCACACGGCTTATTTGGGGGTTTTTTGGGGACGTAATTACATCTGCAAAACGCCCCGAAATAAGCCGTGTGAACATAGCCTGTAGACTTGTAGTCTAATAACACATCATTCACTTTTGTACCACTTTCCTGTATTACATCCCCCACTCTGAACATGACATTTATATGGGTGAAAGGGGAGACAAATTCTGAATTATGTCAAGGAACAGAAGATTGATGCCGAAGAGAGTGCCAGGGTCAGACAGACCGCAGAAGATAAGTGAAGTGAGGTAGACAAAAGTGAAAAAAAGAGGATAGTAAGCAAAGCAGCATGCAGTGCTAGGAAGATTTAATCTTATAGGCAGCTGCACACATACAGCAGTGCAGACCAGAGAGACATAGTGCAACAAACTGAAATAATCAGCCAGCGGGATCTATGGAAGTATACACTCTCTTTATCTCCTTAATGTCTCTTGGACTCTTATGGTCTCCAATTTACTCGGATAATGCAGCCGAAACCAAGCGTTTGGATGAAGCCCAAGGAGACAATGAAATGGGCTCTCTGCGACGGAGAATCTCCTCTGGCACGCGACCATACAGCCTCTCCCGATCGCCACTGGATTACCACTATTCTCCAAAACCCAAGCACTTGAAAATCCCCCGTCTTCTCCGATTACTCGGATCCTCCTTCGATCCATTCTGGATGTCTGTGGAGAAACCCGTGGAGAACGACACCAGCAGCCACTTGTCTGCACTCAGCCAGGATGTTTTTGATGGTGCCAGTCGTTACCGCAAGAAGCTCACCCAAGAGGCTCAAAACATCGACTTTGGTTTACTGAAACTGCCGGCAGATCTCTCGGTCAACAGCACCCATGTGGTGCTCAATGAACTACGTCGATGGTTGGTGCAACGAGCGAGCTGCAAGCTGAAATCCACATGGGTGGACTTGGGTCCTGTTTTTTGGCCACGATGGGTGAGGCACACCGACTGTGATGAGAGTAATACCGCATGCTCCTGGCCACCAGGGATGGAGTGTCGCCAGGCACAGCTTACTCAGATTAAGTTGTTGGCATGGCACTGCTGGATGCAGGATGCTGGAAAGGGATGGGCATCGCAGAATTGTATGTGGAGACAGGTACCCTACCCGGTGGTGGCTGCTTGTAAATGTACCTGTAGATAAAGATAGATAACTAAGCCCAGCTTGTTCTGCAGCTGATCTGTCGACCTCCATGGAGAGCACTAGACAATAAAGCAGCTTTCTGATCATATATATCTGACCGACTTGGTATGTTTTTTTTTTTAACTGTGTTTTTATTGAAAATATTAACAATATTTTTTTAATCACAATCATGGCTGCAAGCCATGGTAGAAACCCATGCTTGAGTATATAGAAAAGAAAGATCATAATAAATTTTTCTAACTGGAATACTAGCACCATCCTTCAGAAGCAGGAGTCTTAGTGTAGTATATCACGTGAGTTCTACTTTCATACGTCTCTCAGATATGAGACTGTTCTCAGTCCTTATAGGATAATGCCTCCTGCGTATTTAGGTTCGCTCCTGCTTAATCAAATTGTTATGTACATTTAACAAGTAACGAAAGTATAACATTAACTTCATAACATATAACATGAAGAGAAAAATGGGGAAGGAAAAGAGAAGCATAGGAGAAGGGAGGGACGTACACGGGGAAAAGGGGTGGGGGATCCACCTGCCGGTCAGACATCCACCGCATCCAAAAGGAGCCAGCACCCGTATTAACACCCCCCATTGTTCAGGGCATTAGGTTCAAGGGATTATTCACCAGGTACTATGTTGTAAATTTGAAGCAGTCTTTAATTTTTGTTTGGATGTGTGCAGGGAGGAGTGTTATAAAATTTGTCCACATCTGACAAAAATGTTGCGCTCTCTGTTCTTTTTGTGTTGCTGTTTCTACCCAATCCATGCGGAAAATATGTGATAGTTTTTCCAAGAATATTTTCATGGTTGGTGGGTGAGGCTGGATCCAGCATTGGAGGATTGCCTTCCGCGTCGCTGCTGCTATATAGAATAGAAGTTTTTGGTGTGTTCTTGGATAGGAAGAATATTACTTAGGGAGGATACTGAAGAGAACCCAAAGATCAGTTCCTGGGCACTGTGGTAATAAGTTTCTGAGGGTGAATGATCGCACATCTAGCCAAAAGGCTTGAATCTTTGGGCATCGACATAGGCAATGTAATAGGTCTGCATGTGGGGAGTTGCATTTTGGACAGGCATGATTTACGGAGTGTCCCATCAGATATCCTCAGTGTGGGGAAACATAGGATCTATGTGTGATCTTAAAAGCCATTTTCCAATACATCATGGAAGGCAATAATCTTGCCGTCTGGGAAAGGGAGGTTAGTAGGGATTGGAATGTCAGAGACTGCAACTTGCCAACCCAATATGCCATACCCTCTTGTGATTTGAAATAATCCAGTGGGGTTCAGAGCAGATTATAGAATCTGGTAATTAATCCCTTTGTGCGTTGTGATGCCTGTGTGATTCGCAAGAAGGGGTCGTCCCAGTCTCTGTCTCCCAAGTTCCCCACCACCTTTCGCACATAGCTGCATGCTTGAAGGTAGTGAAAAGGATGCGGTCCCAGAAACGGATATTTACTTTGTGCTTCTTTGAAGAAGTATATTTTTCTAGTGCTTTTATCCACAATGTCCGCCACCCTTTGAACGCCTTGATCATGCCAAATTTGGAACCTTTGGGGAGGCTTTCCTCCATGGAAATTTGGGTTGTGTAGTAATGGTAAAAGTAGAGAGTATTATGTATTTAGTTTCAATATTTTTCGTGCCTTGTTCCGGTATGTTTTTCTATATGGGTAATGCATGACAGCAAAAGGGTTAAACACGGACAGCGTGTGCCCTAGGAGGACGCTGGCGTTGTTTATTCGAAGTCTGTTGAGACAGCTTGTCTGGGATAGGAGTGAAGGTCACATGGTAGCCCAAACAAAACAGGGCATGTATGCTGTCTATGCATGCATGGGTATCATTCATTATTGTACCTAGTAAATGACTACAGCTATACATGTACCATGCTCAGGAGTGCCAGCAGGGCAGTATAGCCAGTACTCCTGACAGGGGCCCACTGATATGGTGCTAGATAGGGACCGATAATGGACCCAGATGCTTTGGCTGGATGGGGTCCTAAAGTTTTCTTCCTGCAGCCCTGACTGTGCTGATGGCAGCAGTCATCAATATATCAGGCTACAATAACCAGAGCAGGACAAAACGGTGTAATTCAGGAGATTATTGTACTCTAATACATCATACACCAATCATTTCCAGCAATGTCAATGGGCAGAACTCTTCCATGGCAACTAATTGCTAAGGGAGGGCAACTCTGGTCCTAGGGGAACAAACAGAAATACCGAGCTGTAGGATCGGCTGCATATGTACAATGATATACTGCTGTTGTAAGGAACCGAGGGCTAGGTGCTATATGTGTGAAAATCTCTGCATATATCATGATGTAGATCAAAAGCACTGATTAAATAGGATAAGGGGTGTCCAGGATGATATCAAGTAACTACTACAGAACTTTATTTTTTTTTAAAGAAAATTAAAGTTTAAAGGGGGACATGGTGAGGGAAAAAAAGGCATACTTACTTCTAGGACCCCTGATGCTGCCAATTTGCCTTTGCTGATGGATGACATGTGGCACAGGAAGTGAAGAGGAGTAGATCCCTTGCCACTTCAAAATGGCTGCTGCAGGGGACCTGGAGGGAAGTATGACTTTTTCTATTTCCCCCCAGCTTGGCCACATTTAACATTACTTTTAAAAGACTGGAAATACAATGTCTTCATCTGCCATGCAGCCTCATTCACACTTGCAACAAAAAAAAAAAAACAGAACTTTGTAGCTTCCACCATGCCTTCCCCCCATTCTGATAGAGCAGCTGGACATTTCTATGCAGTGCGGTTACCTGTAGAAGACATCGAACTAGGATCGTTTCTGTGGGAAGTTCTTGTGCGAACCATTGAGTGACACAAAGGGCCACATGTATGAAAACTGTTTAGGTCTAAAACTCACTCTTTTGCCCATAGTAACCTATGGGCAAAAAAATGAGTTTTAGACCTAAACAGGTTCATATGTGTGGCCCAAAATCTTTCGGAATAATGATAAAAAATATATTCAGCTCACCCAATAATGCCGCAATCCATGATCCGGAGCTTGGAGGGAAGAGGAAATCAACTTCCAATATATCCAATATATCCAAACAATGAGGTGAGGTTCCAGCTACACGTTTCAACGTAGAAAAGACTTTAAAAAAAATTGTCAATTCTCTTTATTATAAATTGCAGTTACAAAGTCGTGCACATCTTGAAAGTAAGCAAACACACCATAAAGTACTCAAAAGTGCATGTAAGAGGCAGGATGCTGACGCGTTTCGGGAGAGAAAATTCCCTTAATCATAGGCTACGAAACACGTCAGCATCCTGCCTTTTCCATGCACTTTTGAGTACTTTATGGTGTGTTTGCTTACTTTCAACATGTGCACGACTTTGTAACTGCAATTTATAATAAAGAGAATCGACAATTTTTTTTAAAGTCTTTTCTACATTAAAACGTGTAGCTGGAACCTCACCTCATTGTTTGGACACAAAATCTTTCCTCTATTTATAAGGAGGGGTTATTATTATTATTAATAATAATAATCTTTATATAGCACCAACATATTCCGCAGCACTTTACAAATTCAAGGGGTAAACATGCAGTCATTACACATTTAAAGTACTTACAGATGAGACACAAGGGGTGAGGGCCCTCTCGTGAGAGCTTACAATCTAATTTGGGTGTATGGGGGAAACATACGGTAAGAAGTGCCAAGTTTACATGGTCCAGCCATGTTTCATAAATAGGGGGTGGTTTACATGAAAAATGGATGAACCTGCCACCCTGACTGTACATCTATATACAGATAAGTGCCTGTGAGTGCCCAAGTGTAGGGAGTGACAAATGTGTGCGATAGCAGTTAGGGATCTTGGTGGGCCAGACCGAGAAGATGTTTTCTCAGGGCCCTCTTAAAACTATGAGGATTGTGAATGTTATTATTACTATTGCAACCCAGCTACTATAAAAAATTGGTTCTACAGCAGCTGAGGTGTAATAGCAATGAATTCCCTACTATGAAGAGCAGTATTACAATGTTCCTTCTGCATTTTAAAAAATAACATAGTAGGAGTACATTATTTTAGGGGCTTTCCACCTCACTGTTTTCAAGTATGCTGCTGTGACTAGAAGAGAATTAAAGGGGTTGTCTCACTATAAGGATTGCTTTTTATGTTAAAGATCTTGCAAAAACAAGTCACTTGGCAATATATGTCCATTAACAGTGCCCTTACCTATTCCTAGATATCCCCTCTTGTATGGGCGGCATCTGCTCCTCAGGTCGCTATAGCTACAGACCTGTTTGATCTCTCCTGATAGGCTGCCAGCACTGGTTGCTAGACCTGGCTTCTACTGCAGCCTAGTGGAAGCCAGTAAACACACTGCTGAATTCAAAATGAAACCAAGAAAACAGGACTGAGGTAAGATGAATCAATGTAGTGAGACAACCCCATTAAAAAAACAAAACGCCCATGCTCACTTTTATACTGACCTTTGCTCCATCAATGCTGGTCCTCCTCCCTCAACTCCTGGTGGTCAGCATTGTAGCCACCGATTCGGCTGCAGCGATCACGTGACATTGCCTGACATCACCATTCGGAAGTGAAGTCTCCAAATCAGCGGCTGAAGAGCGCATGAGCCAGCCTCCAAAAGTCAGCAGAAGGCTAGAGAAGAGGAACAGAAGCGGCATTGCTGGAACGGAGGTCAATACAGAGGCGCGTAAGGGTTTATTGGCTTAAAGCCACAGCAGCAGACTTTTATTTCTAAACAGTGAGGTGGACATCCCCTTTAAGAATAATAGGGGTCAGTAAGGTTTTCTGACCTAAATAAATGTTCTAGACCTCATGCTTTTATATTGAACTTTAGTCTTTCCATAATTTTGTTAATTTACACTAGCGGGTACAGGGAGTTTGCCTCTTTGATACAGCTGCCATATTGCAATGCTCAAATTCCCGCCGTTCTGTCCACCAGAGGAAGTGATCATCACTGTGCAATCAGCAAGTGCCGATAATTATGTATTCCCTAATGCTACACTATCAAACGGAGAATGTTCTGATACGAATGCTTCTATTCCCTACCTGCTGCTGCTTTGAACCTCACCCACATGACATCATGTCAGTGTCTACTTAGAAGTGTACAGCTTGCATTCAATATACTCTTAGCAATTGTTGCAAGCACAGACATGAGTATGCAGCCTCAGCCCATAGACATGTGGCTTCACCTGGCCAAAATTTACCGATGGCAACATGGTCCACCTGCAGCGGCAGGTATTATAAATGGTCATTGGCAAATGATACCAAGTCAAAAAATAGATTATTACATAGATTTGCTGGCTATCAAACCTGGGGCAGCACACTTCACATATGCCCTGTGAGAAGAATACCTCAATGTGATGTAGAAAAAACCTGAGTTAGTCTATGTTCACACGGCTTATTTTGGGGCACATTTCGCGGCGTACTGCGCTCCAATACAAGCAAAATGCGCCCCAATCATTATGGTTATCCATAGTTCTCATGAAGAACTATGGATTATACCTCCTCTCCCCAGGCGTACACTACGATTGAATTGTATGCGCGGGTAGATAAGCGACATGTCACTTATTCTCGGCGCTTTCGCACCACACGTAATTCATGTCTATGGGGCCAGCAGGCTGCCGGCTCCCCCTCGTCGCGGGAGTAAGCGCCGATCAGCGAGACTCCCCGAACACCCGGCGTAATTACGGGGCGTACTGTACGCCCCGCAATTAAGCCGTGTGAACATACCTTTAGGTTGTTACATGGCGAATCAGCCAACACCAAACCCCAATGATTGTGATCATCTCCTCAGGGTATGCTCACATGGCGTATTTGCGGGGTGTACTTCGGCGCATAAATGCACTGTCATACGCCAGAGGTATGCCCCGCAAATATGGTAATGTTAGAGCACTCATTGAGAGCTATGATTTTAAAGTGTATTTCCCGATGCACAGTACGAGCTTGGAGAAAGAAGTAAAAGTAGTGGGAGCGCAGTACGCGCCATTATACACCTGTAAGACACTGTGTGAACATACCCTTAGACCATACATGCCAACTCTCCCGCTTTTGGCGGGGGGGTCCCGCTAATTGGGGTCCCCCCCCGCCTTCCCGGCAGAGTTGGCATTCCTCTCGCCGCCAGCAGGCAGCGGGGGCTCTTTAACTGACCGCGGCGACAGAGTAGCGCTGGTGCGCTACTCTGGCGCCGCCGGGCCGTTCCCACAGGCAGGTGAAGCGGCCGCAGCGGCCGCTTCACCCTCCCGGAGTTTCACTGTGCAGGA
The DNA here is from genome assembly GCA_025379985.1 of Phyllomedusa bahiana. Lineage (NCBI taxonomy): Eukaryota > Metazoa > Chordata > Amphibia > Anura > Hylidae > Phyllomedusa > Phyllomedusa bahiana. Next base: position 11,918 of record JAODAL010018066.1, on the reverse strand, counting down.
GGAGGCAGGAGGGATCATTCCCCTCCTCCCTTCTCACCCTGTATGTACAGCGCCGGTGTGCGCCGTACATACAGGTCAGCGGCGCAGGGGGAGTGATGCGCGGCTGCACTCACTTTCCCTGACGAGATCGTCCAGAGCGGCCGCGCTGCAGGAGCCTGGTCAGGTGAGTGGCTTTTATTATTTTATTTTTAGGGGGCACTACCTGGCAACAGAGGGGGCACTACCTGGCAAACAATGGGGGCACTATCTGGCAAACAATGGGGGCATCACCTGGCAACAGAGGGGGCACTACCTGGCAAACAATGGGGACATCACCTGGCAACAGAGGGGGCACTACCTGGCAAACAATGGGGGCATCACCTGGCAACAGAGGGGGCACTACCTGGCAAACAATGGGGGCACCTACCTGTCAACAGAGGGGCACTACCTGGCTAACAAAAGGGGCAATACCTGGCTAACAAAGGGGGGCATCTACCTGGCAACAGAGGGGGCAACTACCTGGCAACAGAGGGGGCACTACCTGGCAAACAAAGGGGGGCATCTACCTGGCTAACAAAGGGGGGCATCTACCTGGCTAACAAAGGGGGGCATCTACCTGGCTAACAAAGGGGGGCATCTACCTGGGTACAGAGGGGGCATCTACTTGGCTACAAGGGGGCATCTACCTGCCTGTAAGGGGCACTACCTGGTTATGGGGGGCTACTACCTGGCTATAAGGGCATCTACCTGGCTTTCTTCCAAAGTTATGCAGTTAGGTGGAGTGGGTGTGGCTTTTTGAAGGGGCATGGCACACCGACAAGATGGGCGTGTCCATGCAAATTTTTGGCGCGCCGCGCTACGCGCACCGCCCACTACTATCTCCTGCTTTTTCAATTTCAAAAGTTGGCAACTATGCCTTAGACTATGCCCATGCCGCCGATTTTAATGCAGAATCCATGTCTAATTCAGCAGGAAAATTGGACACACAGGGCGACATGGAAAAGCAAGTCCACGGTAGGCACCAGGAGTGGCGCTGTGGCGCCCGAAACATGTCAGCGGCAACATCTCTTTGATCCCATGCCAGCTATTGCACTGTATTTGCTCATTTTCATGGCTTTGTGCTCTCAAATTTCCCTGTTTGAATTACTCCTGGTGCCTACCATGGACTTTCTTTTCCTGTTGCATTGTGCGCCTCTTGGAGCGTGGTGTGTGTGCACAGGAGCAACTCGGAGGACTCATACTATAGGTGAGCTGGTGTTTCCATATCTTATACGCAGGGCGACATGTATGATTTTTGGCGCCCAGGCGCCACTTTTTTTTTTGCGCACAGAATGCACCTGAATCTATGAATCTGTTCTACTGCGGGTCATAGATTTAGCACTTTCTAGCTACTAAGCAACACTTCTGGTTCAGGTAAACCACTTTTAAAGTGCTCTACCTGTTCCAGCAGTAATGCGCCTGGATTTGCTGATAAACAGTCATAAATGTGTAGATTTGTATGGTTGTGGTGTGACACGCCTCTAGCATGCCCCCCGATCTCAAGTGCATTACAAAGTGCCGCGGGTGCCCAATAATGCGTTTGATATTGGAGTGCGCCTGGTTAAAAATCTAGTGAACTGGGCTGCGCCAGTTTTCGGGCTGAAATGACGGCAGACTTCTGGCGCAGCCCCGTACATACACGTCGCCCATATTTTCAATTGTGGACGTGGATTTGATGCTGGATTTAGAGGCAGATTTTTAGTTTGGGTCTTCAATGGATAGATAAAGTGCTGAATCTGCCTCGAGTAGTGACACGGTGCTTCTTTTTATTTATTTTTTCCAGCAGCACTTCTTTTGTCTTTTTCAGTGTCGGGAAAAGTAGTGTCTTCTGCACTAACACACCAATTTTCCATTAAAAACAATGGGCTTTAAGTATAAAAACGGTCTAGCAGTAATGTTGTCTTTGTTGCCTATAGCAACCAACCAGCGCCCAACTTTTATTTTTACTACATAAAATGAAAGCGGAGCTTGGCAACAAAGACAGTCTTACTGCTAGACAGTTTTTATACATAAAGGGGTTGTCTCACTATAAGGATTGCTTTTTATGTTAAAGATCTTGCAAAAACAAGTCACTTTGCAATATGTGTCCATTAACAGTGTCCTACCTATTCCTAGATATCCCCTATTGTATGGGCTGCCTCAGCTCCTCAGATCACTATAGCTACAGACCTGTTCAATCTCTCCTGATAGGCTGCCAGCACTGGTTGCTCTAGCTACAGACCTGGCTGCTACTGCAGCCTAGTGGAAGTCATTAAACACGCCCCTGAATTCAAACTGAAACCAAGAAACCAGGACTGAGGTAAGTGAGACAACCCCTTTAAGTCCCATTGGGTTGTAGATCTTAGATTTAGAAGCTAATGGCGACATGCATGAAATTTGGTGTTAACACAACAAATTTCATGCGCATTGTACTGGCATAGATTGCTCCTGATTTATGAACCCACCAGGGCTGAGGAGTCGGAGTCGGTGCCTATTTTGCAGGAGTCGGAGTCGACATAAAATGGACCGACTCAGACTCCCAAAATATATAATAAGTTGGTCCAGTTAGTTCAATGCAAAGAGCTAGAGGAATTGGGTCTGGCCAGTGCTACTGCTCCCATATCTTCAGCCTCATCACATGAGGAGTGTAATTGATTACATGGAGCAGGCAAAGCGCTGCCCCAGGAGAAAAGATACTGCTCCCATGGCAAACAGATTTCAGCAAAATTATTCACCTGCTTTCAAAGAAATAGAAGAGTTCGACCTTTCGTCAAAACTGACTGTGGCTGAGGCAATTCCTTTATACCCCGACATTGTGAGAGATGTTGCCCCTGTGGTCACCGCTTTGCCCCCAACCCAAGTTAATATAGAGAGGCTGTTCTCTAGCCTGGAAATAATAAGATCAGATGTGAGGTCATGTATGCAGGATCTGATGGAGGCAATACTATTTCTCAGAACAAATTCAGAGACTCCACAAATGTTCCTGCAGTGTTTTGAATATTTACAATTTTTTTGCATTCTAAAGTCATAGCCAATAAATATATTTTACACTGACAAGCAAAAGGGTAACAATGTTTTGAACTTGTGACTTTCAGGCTCCATATCTCACCATCCACTACAGCTTTGTACATGAGGCTACTGTAATTTTATATACAGTCATCTTACCTATCTTATACATAAATGTGACTTGCAAGTATTTAGCATCTGCTTAGTTCTGCAGATTCTTTTCCTGAACTGGCATTGTTACTGTTTTGCTCCTAAAAATTAAAATGTTATTTTTTATTATTTTGTTAGTGTTTGGGAAATCCATCTATGGTTTTCAATACTGCCTGAATCCTTCTGGGCTCTGGATCAGATTCAAGCATGTCTTGACTCAAATCTGATCCCAGGTCTCTTCTACACATTCCCAATGTTGTTGCAGACTGGACTTGGATACAAATACAGCTTTTTCTTCAACTCTACCCACAAGTGTTCAAAAGATCAAAACATTGTTACCCTTTTGCTTGTCAGTGTCTTTACTACCTAAATAGCTTGATTATTGTATCATAAGGTGATAAACAGCCTGAAGTTACCATTTTACTAAAGTAAAGTTATCACTTAAAAATGCACCGTGTATGAGGGAGTCAGGAGTCGGAGGTTTGGGAAATTGAGCAGTCGGGGCTTTGGCTTGCTGACTCCACAGCCCTGGAACCCACTCTACAGTCAGAAATAAGGCGCATTCTAGCGATTTGGCGACAGTTTGGGATCAGGTATACCACTTTGAAAGTGCTCTACCTGTTCCAGGTGTAATGCGCCTAGAAATGCCGTAGTAAAGCTATAAATATGTAGCTTCGCTATGGTTCTAGTGTGCCCCGCCCCATATGAACGGAGCTGCGCCAGATATCTGGCGTCTTTTCAGCCCGATATCAGGCGCCTGCAGCGCTTTGTAATGCGCCCGATCTCGGCGTGCGGGAGATTAAAAAATGTATGAACAAAGCTGCACCTGATATTGGGCTGAAAAGACGCCAGATATCTTGCGCAGCTCCGTTCATACTGGTCGCCCCAAATGCACATCAGATTCAGTATCCAAATCAGCCGTGTAAGCTTACCTTTGTGAATCATAACTTCTCATTTTTTATGAAAAAAATGTTTCCCTTTCCAAATACACCAAATTCCCTAAAATATATCACTCTTCTACCTTCTATAAGAGAGAACAGTTGCTGAAGCCTGAAAACTGCAGGTGAGAAACTGCTGGTGTACAATGAGTAGGATTCACTCTGGATCATATTCAGAACTTGGACAGTTTTAGATCCATTCAAATAAAAGTGGTCATGTCACACACAATAATAAACATAAAACCCTGCATGTAATAGAACAGATCTGTTTTTATTAAGGGCAGACTGATAGGAGTCATTGTTCAAGGCATCTCCAACGCAAAGTGCTTGAAATAAGCTGTGGATGTAGGTTTACAGTACTTTAGAGGGACATCTGCGTGAAACTCCTTAGGGCATGTCCGACCGGTATTTGCACGGTTTTGTGGACGTGCACACGGCCACAGGGGGGAGGCATTTGTCCACTGTTTGCGGAGAAAAGCCCTCCCCCTTCGCATTGAAAACCGGGCGGAAGAATGAACATGTTCAATGTTTTTCAGACCGCCGGTGGTAAAAAAATCCGTCTGGTGGAAAATCCATTAAGGTCCAGCCGGCCGTGGGGACATGCCCTTATTCTATTCCATTAGGGCAAGGGTGTCAAACTGTGGCCCTCCAGCTGTTGAGAAGCTCCAACTCCAATCATGCCCACTGTTATAGATTATACAAATGCATGAAGGGAGTTGTAGTTTCCCAACAGCTGGAGGGCCGCAGTTTGACACTCCTGCATTAGGGTATGTTCACACAGTGTGTTCTGTGTGAACAAACGTCACTAGATGCGTGTTAGGATCCGTCTATCGGACCCAAACCCGCATCTAACAGTTTGCAGTGTGATTTACATTGCTTGCAATATAAAACACACATCGGCATTTAGACCAGTGATTACTTGTGTCTTTCGGATCCGTTCCAATAACATGTCGATTCTTGATCCGAAGGACGCAGCAGGCGCCCAATTTAAAACTACAGGGTGTGATCCTGCTGCAGCCAAAACACATCCAAACATATACCTGCGTGTCAGATACATTTTGGATCCGATTGCGATTTTCGGAACCAAAAAACGCTGTGTGAAAGTACCCTTATAGTGATATACCAATGTATAGGGTTGCAGTAGAGATTGGAGTTTTGATGGGTTTTTTTTGGGGGGGGGAGGAGGTGGGTGTGCTTTCACATATAGTCCCTTAATAACATTTTCACGTTCTTCCTTCAAGTCAGGTTCTTCTTCATTACAGCAGCTGGCTTCTAGATAATAATTCACTTGGTGAAGGGGGAGAGGGGGGCCCGTTATTTAGCCACTATCAAAAATTTCCCCAGGGGGGCTCCTTTTTAACCAGCCTGCGACACCCTCAGGCGCCTTAATGACAGAACCCTTTGGGATTTTTGGGAATATTGGGGATTTTTTAAAAAATTTTATATACATCAAGACTTGAGGTTTTTCTCAGACCCAACAATATTTAGGGGGTAAGATCTCCCAGTTGAGTGCAAACCGGAGGCTTGGATGGCCTCTACTCTAGAGGAACTGCAGGGGGCATTAAGATTTTGGCAAATATAATCCCCAGGGTTGGTGGATTCCCTAAAAGGGGTATATCAGATTTTGGGGAGGTTTGTTAACCTAATTTGTTGGAGGTTTTTTCAGGATCAAGACAAGGGCAGGTTGCCTCTTAAATGCAAAGGCGGAATAATAGTTATCAAAACCTGATAAAGATCCATTGCCCCCTAGTCATACGGGCCCCTTTTTTCTCTAACCCCATGGATCCCAAATCTAGCTAAGTTTTTGGAACAACTAACTGGGGTGGATCAATTCGTGCATCCTGATCAGGCGGGTTTTTATACCAAAAGGGGGATACGTCCAATAATTTCGGAACTGTCCCTGAACCTCCCTTTCCTGTTGAAAACCCGCTGGGGGCTTAGGTCAATTTTTTTCTTTAGATGGCAAAGGGCCTTTAAATAGGGGAGTGGGAATTTTTATGGGCGGTTTTACATAAATTGGGGGTTTGGCCAAAAATTTTTTTCCGGGTTTTAAGCTGTTTTTACGATCCAAAGGGCTAAGGTGCATCAAAATTTTTACAACAAGCGTTTGTTTTTCGAAGGGGGGGAAACAAGACAGGGTGCCCTTTGTCTCCATTGCTATTTGCCCTGGCAAGAGCCTTACACTCAAATTAGGCAAACCCCATTTTAAGGTTTTGGGGAGGGGGAGGTGAGAAAAAAATAGCCTTATTCGCTGAGATATCCTCCTTTTTTAATACTGGCGGTTTCATTGCAGAGGAAATTAATGAATTAAAAGCATGGTGCCTATAGGGTTGACAATAATTTGGGGGGAAGTCTGTCATATGCCATGGAGCAGGATCAATTTTCTCCCCGGATATACCATTTCTAGGTCCCATTTTTTTCCCCGATACCAGTAAAAATTTTTCTGTGAATTTACAGAATTTTGGGGGGGTTAAAATCTGGATCCTTTGCTAGTTAAATTTAAAAAATAAATTGGATGTCGGGCAAAATTTTCCTTTATCGATAGCGGAAGATCAAATGGTTAAAAATATTTGGATGCCCCATTTTTTACCTCCTAATAACTCTCCAATCTGGCTCCCAAGATTCTTTTTTTTAAAGTCAATGCTTTTTTCAGACCCCTTTATTGGGGCAGGACCCCGGGCCCGGATAAAGCTAGAAACTCTGAAATTTGGGAAAGGACGAGGGGGGGGTTTTGGCAATTCCAATCCAGCAGTTTACTTCTTGCACCAACTCAATATATGAGAGTTTGGGGATGGGGAGGGGGATAAGGATTTAAACTTGAAATATTAGCCCTTTTTTTAATTTCTCCCAACTTTTATGGTAAACGGGGGCAAAAACTTTTTAGCACCCAAAAAATTTTCCAAACTTTATATCGATGCATAAACTGTGGGGGAAATTACGGGGGGATTTTGGTTCAGGGCTGACATCCTAAAACCGAGTTTTGGGAATACCCCCTGGTTTCCGAACTTTTTGTGCTTCAGGGATTCGAGTCATGGGGCATCTGGGGCCCCCCCTTTAAAAAATGCTCTCATGCAAAAAAAACAGATCAGGGGGTGCTTAAAAGTTTTCAGCAATTGAAATGGAAATTTTCTGTTACCGCTAAACAGCAACAAATACTTACAGCTTAGGCACGCTTATAATGCAAAAAATCAGACAAAAATTCAATATAACCAAGTTTACTACGAAAGATGGGGTCAAGAAATCAAAAAAACGAAGGGACGATATCCACTTTATATAAACTTTTATTGACAAACTTTTTTTCTAAAACCCCAAGGTTTTACATAGTAGGGGGAAGGAGATTTTGGGCCCTATGAGCCTAATATTTGGGGGAGATACGGGAGCCTACCATTGATTTCAGTGAGTGAACAGCATCGAATCTCTCAATTATTCAAAATAACGAGTTTACAGAACCCCTATTCTACATAAAATTGGAATTCGGGCCCCTCCTCTGTGTAATAGTGTCATGTGCACCCGCCTCTCTGATGCATATGTTCTGGCATTGGGCCCCAAACTAAGCGTATTTGGGTTTTTATTGCCAAAATTTATCCAGCGTATTTTTCAAAAAACAAAAGGAGATGAATCCTTTGGTTTGTATTTGGGGTATGTAGGAGACCAACGGTTTCAGAGGCTGAAAATCGCAAAATCTAACTTTTATTTAAGGGAAGGAAATTAATACGAAAAGTGGCTGGATCAGAACCTCCACACAGGGTTTGTTAATAAAGTGAACTGGCTGATTTTCTCTGGGAGAAGGGGTGTATTATAAAGAGGACCCAAAATTTAATTAAAAAGTATGGGCAAATGGCTGGAACGCTGGTCTTGCTGACCAAACTTAGTTTAGGCAGAGGGTGTTGGGGATTTCCGGGTTTGAGGTTTCCTGTGCTGTGTCTATGGCAGTTTGTGGAGGGGCCGTCCAAGCAGGTACAAAATTTTTATTGTGACAAAAACGAATGTTATTTTAAAATTGCATTGTATTATGTAAAGGATATTTCTGCTCTGAATCTGGAGTGGATTTTGGGAGGTGGGCTGGGTTGTGTTTTGGGGATAAAATTAAATTTGGTCTTTCAAAGACTTATACTGTTTCGTTGTACTACTTTATACTGACCAATAAAAGTTTTTGGGTTTAAAAAAAAAAAAAAAATGATAATTCACTGTTGCGATAGTCAGCCGCCTCTGGGGCTTTTCCCTTTTTCCTTTGGACACAACACCAACTTACGGCCCCCGCGTTTAATTCTTGACACAGTTGTCAATTCCTATCACGGAAACTGCAGAAATCTGCACGCGGATGCGAGCCTTGCCTTTGGGAACCACTGGAAAGCTAAAGCCAATGACATAGATGCCTGACAAGAGAAGAAAAAGAAATGATTATTAAATATTCTGTAGTTTGGAGCAAGGTGGTGGTCATGGTCTCCTTAGGATATGTTCACACGGCGTATTTGTGGGGTGTACATCGGAGCGTATTTGTGCCAAGTGCACCCCGCAAATACGGTAAAAACATTGTACAAATCCAACACTCATTGAGTGCTGTGTAAAATAATCGTTCAGACTATGATTATTTTGTGATTGGATTTCTCGGCGTGTACTGTATGCCAGTAAAAATAACTGACTGGTCACTTTCTTCAGGCACTTTGGCACTGAAAAATAGAAAAGTTATACCAGACGTAAGCGCCCCACCAAAATTTCCTTTATAAAAAGTAATGCAAGCTTGTACTTTTCAAAGTGCTCCAAAAACTACAGAGGGGGGAGTCAAGAGCACCAAAAAAGTTTGTTTATTAGGGAATTAAATAAAAATAAAAATAAAAAAATTTTACCACCCATATATATAAATTTTAAAATATAAATATTACACACAACACAACACACAAGTTTATTTGCTTTTTAATCAGGAAAAAAAAAAGATTGTACTCCTTTAAACGTGTGTAATATGCATCAACTCTTCATTGAGTCTATCTATTGTCATGTTTCATTAGAGACACTCCTTTCAAAACACCGCTGCTGGGACATCCAGTTGATGTTCCCCAGTCCTGTTCCAGCCAACTTTTCCTGTAGAATTCAAGATAAGCGATGTGTTTCCCCTACACAAGAATTGTAGTTTTACATGGCGGCCATTTAGGTGGCCTTCACGAGACAACCCTTTTAAAGCTTCACTGATACACACCTCTTTCCAACATTTCATCCGCCATTGTTGAAGCCAGTCTGGCATCTCCAAGCATCACTGGACAGATTTGATGCTCCTTCCCAGCAATGGTGAAGCCTGCAGCCGTCATCTTATTACGGAACCTAAAAGCCAAATGGTTTACTTCTACTACAACATGAAAAACAGTCAGTATCTAACTTACTGAGGTTTTATGCGAGTCAAGGACAGTTTTACTCGAAGTCTACAAACACTCAGACAGTCCTAGGTCATTTACCGGTAACAGAGATACTGAGAACTGGAACTGAGCAGCTGCAGAAGATTTAACCTCTAAAATCTTTTTTTTCCAAAGCTTTCTGGAAATTCACACCAAAAAAGTCTTAAGGGGTTTTTCTTTTTCTGAATTTTTAAATAAGACAATTACTGGGTGAAGCTTCATTCCACATAATACAGAAAAACAGTTGCATATAATACAGTGTGAAGCACTTTAAAGGGTCCCTGGAAATTGTGTAATAATTCTCGCTAGGATGAAACAGTCTGGGGAAAAAAAACAAAAAACACATGCAATGCGTTACATGGATCTTTGAACAAAGCCAGGAGGAACCTGAATCTGATGGAAAAGGTAGGTGTCTGACAGTCATCAAGGAGCGCGCGGACCGGGGCCCCCCCCTTAGGGAGGGCGCGCCATGACCCGCTGCGGGGGCGGCCGGAGGCGCCCCTTAGGCGAGGGGGGGGGGGAAAGAGTGCGGACGGGGGGCGAAGTTAAACTCCGCCCCCCGCCAACAACCACACGCGGCGCGTGTGAAACGCCCCTCCTCAGGTTTGTTCTTTGAGGGGGGGGCCCCTAGGTGGGTCGGGCCATGGAGGGGTTTTTTGGGGGTAGTCAGGGTCGCTTTGGTCAGGGTAGCCGGGGGGGGGGGGGGTTGGCGAGGTTCTTGGAGTGGGAGGAAAAATGGGGAGGGTCTTGGGTAGGATGGTTAATGGGCGGCCCGGCGAAGGTGGCTCTTGTGGGGTGTTACCCCTGAAGAGAAAAAATGGGGACCTAGAGTTGGCTTTGGGCCCCCGACCTTTGGATTTGGCTGGGGGAAATTGGTTTTTTTTTCCCTTCGGGGATTTTTGGTCGCCGGGCCGGGGGCCCCAATTAGCCCCAAGGGACCTCGGCCCCATGGAGGTTTTTTTTAAAAATTTTTGGAAATTTATGTATTATTTTTGTAATGTTTAATATACAGCTTATACAGTTGGATAATATATATATATATTAATTTTTTATATGTTGTATGTGTTTTAAAACGGCTTTGTGGCATTTCAATCCATGTCATAGGCATTTTCATTACGGTGGGGCCCGAAGCCCCGGGTTTTGGGGTTCGGTAAGAATGGTTTTTCGGGGGCGGGGGGCAAGCATCTCAGGGGCTTGGGTCATGAGTTTAAACCTCCTTTTGCATATTCCGGGTGCATAGCCCTGTAACCATTCACTTTGTCACTCGACTTCTCATCAGGATAGTGGTGTACAGTATTGAGCAAAGCTATTGGGTCACCAATTAATTTAAGCAATGTCAGAGTGAATTTAGAAAGAAATATGGTGTTCATGATGCATCTCAAAGAGTGTTATTCAGTACAGAAACTGGAAATAAAAGAGATCATGATCCCTTTTCAGGGGAATTCATGGGACAAATCGGTGACTGAGCACCACTATAAACATCCGAGGTGCCTAAGGGTATGTTCACACGGCGTGTGGTATCCGTTTTAATTAAAAAAGCTCCAAAGCGCTGCGTAAATGATCCAACACACGGGTCGTTTTTTGCCTGTGTTTTGTCTGCAGCAGGAACGCACCCTATAATTTTGTGTGTCTGCTGCATCTTTTGGATCAAGAATTTACATGATAATTCTTTGAACGGATCCGACAGACGCATCAGAAAGACTCATGTAAACACGCATCTGCGATCACTCGTCTGAACGCCAATGCGTGTTTTATATTGAAAGCAACATCACACTGCACATTGTTAGATGCGTGTTTGGGTTCATTTAGGGTCCGAAACACGGATCCAAACATGCTTCTAAAAAAAGATCCAACACGCCGTGTGAACAAACCCTAACACAGGAGACTGGGAGAGCTTATTTAACATGTCAAAGATCTGAAAACTGCTGAGTATCATGTCATTGTTGTTCAGGAGCTCAAAGCGAGCGCTATGAAAGGAGTCAGAAACGGTCACTGGTTCCAGGCATCTATGAAGGAAAACCTCCAACATGAAATTGCTGCTATTCAGGAACATGGAGCTCTCTCCCAGCATTGAATGTAATGCAATCAATTACACATCTGGTAGATATTTTTTGGGTTTATATGGTTTTATTTAATGAGGTACAACAAAATTTAAGGGATCTTTCAAGTCAATCTCCCTTTGTTAAAAAAATAATAGAGTGCTAACATGGACATCCCTGCGGTTGCAGCATAAATACATTCAAAGAATTGGTGCACAAATTATGCAATCCAGGTGCCCCCGCATTCCCAAACCCTTTAAAAATTTTTACTAACTATACTGATGACCTTTTTTTTTCCCGGTGCTTTTTTTCCCACCAAATTAGGTGATCCATCAAATGATTTGGAATGTCAAAAAATTCTACAAAGAAAAAAAAAAAACTAAACAAAATGGTTTTTCCTT